>CAJQZJ010032401.1:7496352-7507779 GCA_907164525.1 Lophiomys imhausi
GTGTGGAAGGTCCCTTATCTTAGGCAACAATACAATGTCAGTTTACAGAGAGGCATAAGCTTATCTTAGGCAACAATACAATGACATTTTACAGAGAGGCATAAGCTGGGGTCTTTCAGTTTCACCTGGCTTCAACCTTGTTTTTCAGTCCAAAGAGACTCCCCTCATTTCACCTGACTTCATCCATAAGCTGATAAGCTAATTGCTCACAGCAAAGTTGATCTTCATGCCCCGAATTAAAAGACTGTATCAGAAACCTATATATTCACTAAATGTAACTTATATTAATCTATCAGCCCCTACAGTTTAGATTTCCCTAATCCATGTTATCTGCAGCCCTCACTTTCCCTGACTTCTTATTAGCAGAGTCAATAACATCCAACATTCTACTAATCATTTGAGGCAATCAAGGGGACAGTATATCAGTCTCCTTGGTGTTCTCACATCTACTCACGCAACAAATTAAACATTTTTAGGTAATCTATATCACTACTGTTCCACTGAAACAAGCAGAATCAAGGGGATGGATTGATTGATAGGTAAATAGATAGATAGATAGACAGGTAGATAGATAGATAGATACAGCTATTGTAAGGCTGTAAAAATTAATGAATACATGGCCTTCTCCTCTCTGTGGTGAGACCCTGACCTCACTCCTGGAAACCTTCCACAGAACTCAGTCCTTGAAAATAACAAAGCTTGCATAGCTGGCCAGTTTGTTCAAACTCCCCTGGGATCGTCTACACTCCCCACTTGCATCACCACCTAACTTAACATACTCTTTGTTCCTTTATCACCACCTGTGGCTGTTGCCTTGCGGGCTAAAAAAAGCTACTCCTTGGTGACCCCACCTTTTTGTAGCCGCTTGTGTATTTAAAGGGCCAGAGAACCATTTTACGGGGTTCATTCCTCTCTACTGGGGAGTCGAATCCTGGCGCGTCAGTTTAATAAACCTCTTGTCTATTACAGCGAATCAGGGGCATTGGTGGTCTTTGGGCATCAGGATTCGGTGAGCCCCTCTCGGGTTCAACACTATCTAATGAAGCCATTGCTAATGCCCATGCCCACAGTTGTTGTGCTGGCTGACTGGGGATTCTTTGATTCTATGGAATATACATCAGCCTCTAGCATAGAGGTGCTAGAAGAATCACCCATATGGGTGATTTCTTCTACAGCAGTCCAGAAATTCTTTTAAAGGCTTTAAGCTAGGATGAGATTAGTTTGCTCTCTTGCCTTTGGGTTTGTTTGTTTGTTTGTTTGTTTGTTTTGGTACTGAGTACTATAATTATGAAATGTTCTCCATCCTTAGTTATCAGGGAAATTGCAACTAAAACTACTGTGAGATTTTGTCTGAACACCCATCTGAATGGTAAAGAACAATAAAACAAATGACAGTGCATGCTGGTGAGGATGTATAATAAGAGGAACATTCATCCATTGATGGTGGGTCTGCAAACCAGTACAACCACTTCAGAAATCAGTGTAAACAGTTGCTCAGGAAGATGGGAATCAATCTATCTCAAAATCTAGCTATGTACTCCTGAGCATATACCCAAAGGTTGCTTCATCCGACTACAGATTCATTTGCTCAACTATATTAATTGATGGTCTATTCATAATAGCCATAAATGAGAAACAATCTAGTTTCCCATCAATAGATGAATGGATAAAAGATAATGTCATACATTTACATGGTGGAGTACTACTCGGCCATTTAAAAAAGTAAAATCATGAAATTCACAGGTAAATGGAACTATTAAAAAGATCATAAATCATCCTGAGTGAGTTAACACAGATCCAGAAAGACAACCATGGTATGTATCTGCTTATATGTGAATATTAGCAACTAGTTCAGTGATAATCAAGCTACAATATATAGAATCACAGAGGGCAGGTATAGAGTAAAGGGACCAGAGGGACAGATAGATCTCATTAAGAAAGGAAAATAGAATACATATTTATAATTGGGAGGGGAACAGGAGGATAAAATGGGTAGAGGAGAGGGTGTTGAAGAAGGAATAATGGAAGAGATAGCTAAAATTAATGGTCATTTGTGGGATAATATGAAAAACTAATACAACAAGGGGTCTGAAAATATATGCATCTAAATGAAATCACCAAATAATGGAGGAGACAAAGCTTTCACTGGATACCTCCTGTCTCCAAATGAAGCTTCCAGTACCAGTAATAGGTCATATCTAGTTGAGTTGTTGGCTAAAGAGCTCCCATAGGAACCTCCAAACAGCCCAGGTTGTTGCTAAGAGTATAGGTTCCTCTCCACAAACTGACAGCAAGGTCTCATGGCTGAAGATAACACCTACACAGATACACAACTCATTTAACATGGAGAGGTCAAGATGGTGTTCACATAGAGTCTTCACCCCTACATTCTACTGTTTTTGGTACAAGAAGTATACTTTGCAAGCTACCAACACCTATATGTAAACACCAAGCCAGCCACAAACCGTTTGATCAACAATGGTGTCCTTCCTGCAAAATATGCTAGTGAGTACAATGGTGGCACAAAGCTTGTGGAAGTATGTAACCAGGTGTTATTTGATTTAACACTCACTCCACAAGATGTAACCTATACCCAAAACTGCTTGGGTAGCTAAGAACCTGAGACTAGATAGCCAAGGGACCAAAGTTAAAACCAAATACTATTATTCTACTAAAAGAACATAGCAATAAAATGACTCCTAAGACATTCTGCTATACTCATAGATCCATCTGCTCATTCACCCTTCCCAATTCATCCTCAGGGAAGTTTCCTTCTGCAGCAGATGGAACAAATACAGAGACCCACAGTTAGACAATATGTAGAGAGTGAAGACATAGGAACACTCAGCCCTGAAAAGGATGTCTTCATCAAATTTCTCAATTCAGGACTCAGAGAACCCTATGGAACAGGAGGTGGAGCAACTGTAAGAGCCAGAGTGTTGAGGGAAAGTCTAATGTCATTGCTTCTGATAGGCTGAATCAATGCTGAGATCTGGTTACCTCCCCTTCTGAGGCATTCTCTTGATTGGTTAATACAAGTTGCTTATGGCCAATTAGCTAGGCAGAAAGAGTATAGGAAGGCAGGACTTCCTGAAATTAGACAGGAACCCTGAACACACACAGAGATTCTCTCTCTTTCCCACCAAGAGACACAGAAGGAGACAGACATCTTGAGAACTCTGGAAGGAAGAAATCTGTTATACAATTAAAAAGTATAGAAATGCAGATTGAAGATATTAAGAACATTCCCGCCAGGAACAGGAAGGAGGAGGACACACCCCATGGGTTAGAAAAAAACCTCATTCCACATGGCCAGGAACTTTGGCATAGTGTGGAGAATGGCAGTCCAAGGGGACAGATGTATATATGGGGTCATATTTTGGGTAACAGAATTAAGGGCTAGCTTAGATGGGCTAGGATTGCTCAATTCAAGCCAAGGTTTGTTAAAATCCATGTGGCGTCTGTGTTCTCATTTTCTCTCTCTCTCTGTTTTTAACCGAGCAAATCCTTTGTAGATTTATATTTTTGGCTTCCATTTTAGGGTTTTTATGGAATTTCTGAATGTGTGAACAAATTCTCTTCATCTGTATCTATTTCTTGTGCCTTTTCTTGGGCTCTTTTATTTGTTTAGCTTTTCCACCTATTTTGATCTGTTAGTTTTTGTTCTACTGCATTTCATTTTATTATTATCTCTCCCCTAAGCCTTGTTGTTTTCTAATGAGAGACAGAAAGGCGAAAGGGTAATCTGGGAGGGGAAGAAGGGAGGAACTAAGAGTCATAGAGAGAAGGGAAAGTGTTATCAGGATATAGGATTTGATAAAATATATTTTCAATAATTTTTTTAAATGTGGTGATGTCACAGTTTACTAATATCAGAAATGAAAATTACGCCAACTCTTTATCTTACAAGTATTAAAATGACAAAGAATGCTATAAACAAATGTGTTTATAACACAGAGATATTATGTGTGTGTAGGATGTGTTTGTGTGTGCCTGTTTATATGTAGAATATGGGTCTAGGTGCCACATCATTCTTGTGGAGGTCAGAGGACATCTTTGAATACTGTTCCTGGTTTGAGGCAATGTTTTTATATTATTCACAGCTGTATATACCAGGCTAGCTCCAGCTTTGGGAATTCCCCTGTCTCCCATCTCACTGTGAGTCTGCAGGATTACAAACGCATGCACTTCTGCACTGAAGGATTACAAATGCATGCTCTCCTGCACTGAAGGATTACAAATGCATGCTCTCCTGCACTGATTTTGTATCACTTAGTGACCTCAACATCATCCAAATCATAGTTCTAACAGGTGAGAATAGCCAGATTTAGATTCTCTTAAATAACATCTTATGAAAGATGAAAACTATAAAATTTTGAGAAAATATGGTTAAAAACAGATTTTTTGTATATGACAGTACAAAAAGAAAACACCCATTTGGAAAGAAACCAAGCACCTACAAATTCCTCTAGAAACATGACACAACAGATCAAAATACATTTTGCCAAAATATAGCAAACAATGTTGAATCAAAATAAAAACCTAAGGAAAGATATGATACAAAAATTGAAATTCTTAATCACTGAACCACAAGGTCAAACAGATGCAAAACTTATAGAAGTGCAAGTTTAGAATACTTGAAAATGTTTCTTAAAATTATAAGATATTTTAACAATTGGGGAATGCTTGGGCATAATCAAAATGGAAATGTAAAAAATAGAAGGGAAAGATTTTTGAAAACTAGGAATATTTAAATATTTAAACTTCTCAAAATACAACTTAAGCACCAGAAATTGCATAATTCCCACTAACACTAAATTCTCAATGGGCCATAGTTTAGCTAGACATGTTGTTGCCTCCAGCAATGCAGAAGTTTGGTTAACAGTGCAACTGGTAAAGTCTACATGTCCATATTTATGTTATTTTCCTTCATTGTCCATAAATGAAAAACAGTTGGACAGAAAAAATAATGTTTAAAAATGTTCCCATGAAATAAATTTTATAAATATGTTAAAAAGTGTACCTATTTTGTAATGGAAAATAAACCTATCACTTTCAGCTGCTAAGTGTAATTTAACATTTACCAGCCAGGGTATCTCACAATTTGAGATTGGGAGAAAAATAGTATTTTCATAATGTATTTGTACATTTGCTGGAAACATTAGAATTTCAGAGTTTTGTTTCTGCATATTATTTCTTAGAAATATTAAGGCAACTCAAGAGCTTCCCATTGGGTTTCTTCCAAAAGAGCGAGATTAATTGCATGAGTAAAGATAGGATTAAATAATTTATTAATGTGTATGTGGGACACTGTGCTGTATTTAATTTCTTCCAGGGGATAACAAGCTTAAAGGATAAGGAAAATTAAAGACCTGTTATCTCTCTCTTTTAATGAGCCTTTAAAGATTTTCTAAAATGTTACATGGAAAACAGACTATCAGGCACTATGATAAAATGAATTGGCAGAAATAAAAAGCAGATTGTTTTTAGTGATCCATGGCAAATTGACAGGAGATATTAGTTAAATTGACAACAAATATGAGCTCAATATATTGCATTATCTTGAGGAAATAGGGGAAAGTTCACATAGTGCTGTTTAGGAAATGCAATGAGAAAACCTTCAGAAAGTACAATATTTTAAAAATGGTTGGTTTTGGCTAAATTAAAACAAATGATTTGAGGGCTGTAGGTGTAACTTGTAGAGAAGCATGTGCTAGGTGGGTCTGAGGTCCTGTGTCCCATCCCTAGACCCCAAAATAGATATTATTAAATGGCTGCCTTCCTCCTTAATGAGTGCTCCATTTTTTAGTTAGAAATGCCTTTTATAGGCATCACATTTGCATTACAGTGGCAAAGTATCTGCCAGAAACAATTTAAGGAGGAAAAACTTATTGATACACAGTATCTAAGAGCACAGTCCTAAGTGGTAAAAGTGGTAAGGGACAAGAACAAGAAAGACTTCGTATATGTAGGAGTTTTGGGGAGATGGGGGAGACACGTGGCATCGGGTCTTTCTTCACACCTCAAAGTGGATCAAGAATAGACTGGAACAAGAGATGGAAAAACCCTTCAAAGGTGGCTGCAGTGGTCTATATCTGCCAGTTAGGCACAAGCTTCACAGGGTCTGTAACCTCTGAAAACAAACACCAGCCAGGGGGCAAGTGCTCAAATATGTGAGCCTAGGGGAGGAACTTCAGATTTAGGCCATAACAACTGAAATTATATTTAACAAACTAAGATTTGCACATACATTGCTTTCCTTTAACCCTGAACCATGACTGGGATATTGGGCGGACACCCAGCTTCTTCTGAACAACAGAAGTGGTAGATGGGGCTCGGTGACCTCTTATTTTCCACACCTCAATGCAGAAGCCTCAATTCAAAGAGTAACACTGTCTGGACATACTCATGCCTACAATCGCATCACTTGGAAGGCTGAAGTAAAAAGATAGATACAGATTCAAGGCTATTCTGGACTACATAGCAGAGCCCTGCCTTAATAAAATTAATATCAACTAAATATAAATTGCTGAGAACATTCTGCCTTCTATAAGACTCATGCAAAAGTACTCTATATATCTAGGTGTATGCATTAATGTCTATGTCTTACTTGTCTTATCAATTGCTATCATTAAAAATAAAATCATGACAAAATCCAGGTAAAGAAGAATGGTTTTGCCCCTCTGCACCCCATCTCCTGGGTGCCATCTCCACTTGCAACCCCAGACCCAGGCAGCCATCAGGAACCACCAGGTGAGACTCCTCCTCCAACCCCTTGCTTGCCTGGCAGAGCGGGTCAACCCCACAGCAGTACAGACTGATCCTTCCCCTCTACCCTCTATCTCCTGGGTTCCATCTCTACCTGCAACTCCAGACCCAGGGGGCCATCTGGGACTACTAGGTGAAGCTCCCCTCCAACCCTCTTGCCTACTGACTTGCATGGGCATTCCCTGAAGTGATACAGACTACCCCTTTCCCTCTTCTCCCGCATCTTTCTAGCACCACCTCTGTCTGTAACCACAGAGCCAGGCAACCATCAGGGACCACCAGGTGAGGCTCCTCTCCCAGCCCATTGCCTGCCTGGCCACACAGACAAACCGTACAGTGGGGTGGTCTGCCCCTTTCCCTCTGCACCCCATCTTCTGGTGGCATATCTCTACCTGCAACCCTAGACCCAGGTGTCCATCAGGGACCACCAGAAGCCAACTGACATCAGAACCTACCAGAGACTGGAAAACATCAGGGACTGCCAGTTCTCCCTGTATTCCCAGAGGCTTGCTGCCACCCAGGAAAACCAGAGGCCCGATGCCATCCAGGCATGCCAGCTCTACCTGCAATCCCAGAGGCCTACTACCATAAGGCCTACCAACACCAGGAACAACAAAAAAGGACACTGTAGGAACACAAGCAAAAACAAAACAAAACAAAACAAAAAAACCAGGGCCATATGGCAGCACTAGAACCTACCTATTCTACTACAGCAAGCCCTGCATATGCTAACATACCTGAAGTGCAAGAAAACAACCTTAAATCTAATGTTATGAAGATGATAGAGGCTTTACAAGAGGAAATGAATAAATCCCTTCAAGAAATACAGGAAAAAACAATGAAATGGGAGAAGAAGGACCAAGATCTGAAAATGGAAGTAAAAGCAATAAAGAAAATACAAACTGAGGCAATCCTGGAGATGAAAAATGTGGTGAAAAGAACAGGAACTACAGACATAAGCATCACAAACAGAATACAAGAGATGGAAGAAAGAATCTCAGGCCTAGAAGATGAAATTGAAGAAATTGACACATTAATCAAAGAAAATGTTAAATCTAAAAAGTTCCTGACACAAAAATTCAAGAAATCTGGGACACTATGGAAAGACCAAACCTAAGAATAATAGGAGTAGAAGAAGGAGAAGACTTCCAGCTCCAAGGCCCAGAAAATATTTCAACAAGATCAGAGAGGAAAACTTCCCAAACCTAAAGAGAGAGATGCCTATAAACATACAAGAAGCTTACAGAATACCAAATAGATTGGACCAAAAAAAGAAACTCTTCCTGCCACATAATAATCAAAACACTGAATGTACTTCAACCCAAGGAAGATAACTACACCCAGAAAAGCACAGGAAATAAATAACCCCCAAACCAAAAGCAGGTAAGCACACATGCACACACTCTACCACCACTAATATCAAAATATCAGGAATTAACAATAATTGGTCACTAATATCTCTCAACATCAATGGACTCAATTCCCCCATAAAAAGACACAGGCTATCAGAATAGATTTGAAAACAGGATCCATCATTCTGCTGCATATAAAAAACACACCTCAGCAGGAAAGATAGGCATTATCTCAAGGTAAAAGGCTCGAAAAAGTTTTTCTAAGGAAACAGACACAAGAAGCAAGCATGAGTAGGCATTCTTATATCCAATAAAATAGACTTTCAACTAAAATTAATCAAAAGAGATAGGGAAGGACACTTCATACTTATTAAAGAAAAAATTCACCAAGATGATATCTCAATTCTGAACATTTATATCCCAAATGCAAGAGTACCCTCATTCATAAAAGAAACATTACTAAAGCTTAAACTACACATCAAGCCTGACACATTAATAGTAGGAGACTTCAACATCCCACTCTCAAAAATGGATAGATCATCAAGACATAAACTAAACAGAAATAATAAAAATAGAAGATGCCATGAATCAAATGGACCTAACAGATATCTACAAAACATTTCCTCCAAACACAAAAGAATACATCTTCTTCTCAGCACCTAACAGAACCTTCTCCAAAATTGACCATATACTGGGTCACAAAACAAACCTCAACAGATACAAGAAAGTTGAAATAACCCCTTGTATCTTATCAAATCACCATGGGTTAAAGCTGGGACCGTATGAAACTGAAAAGCTTCTGTAAGGCCAAGGACACTGTCAATAGAACAAAATGGCAACCCACAGATTGGGAGCAGATCTTCACTAACCCCATATCTGACAGAGGGCTAATATCCTAAATATATGAAGAACTCAAGAAATTAAGTATCAACAAACCAAATATCCAATTAAAAAATGGGGTATAGAGCTAAACCGAGAATTCACTACAGATGATTCTCTAAGCTTTATCCAGCAGATAATGGAAACAGATGCAGAGACCCACAGCCAAACACTAGGTGAAAATCAGGGAGTCTTGAGGAAGACTTAGGGGAAGGTTTGGGGGAGCTGGAGGGATCAGGACAGCACAAGAAGACCCACACAGTCAATTAACTAGGACACAAGGGGGCTCATAGAGACTAAACCACCAACCAAAGAACATGCATGAACTAGACCTAGGCCCACTACACACATGAAGCTAATGGGCTGCTTGATCCTCAAGTGGATACCCTAACAACTTCAGCAAGGACCATCTCTGACTTGGATGTGGTTGGCTCCCTCTGGATCCCATTTTCCTAGCAGAGCTGCCTCCTAAAGATGCATGCTATTACCTTGCGTTTTCTCATGAAAACGGAGCCATTGTTAGGGTACAATTGTCGAGGGGTCAATGAGTAGTTACTGCCTCCTTCCAGCCCTAAAATCCAATTGCCACTGTAGTTGGCTCAACCAGCTGCATGTCCTCACCCCCTAGGGCCGAACACCTGCCCACCTGCTCAGTCCCTGTCACTCACTGCAGGTCCCTCCCCTTAGGATGATCTAAATGGTATTCTAGGCATTCTCATGTGTGATTATCTCACTTATGACAAAGTCTTTTATAATGTGCTACTGTATTTAAAGTTTTTTTTTTTTGAAAGGTTGAGAGGAACTAGATCTTCTCAGTCCTCTACAACTCGAAATGAATCTTTGATCCCCACTGCAGCCTGGTCTAGTGTCATTTTCCCCCCTTAGCTTCACCAGAAAAACAAAAACAAAACAAACAAACAAAAGCAAACAACAAAACCCCACCAGCAACTGTTTCAGGGTAGTGCCCATTCATTCATTTACAGAGTGGACAGAAAATAGAACCATGGGTAATGTGTTCTTCTTTTTGAATTACACTGTAATATAACTAGTACTGGAAAAGTTGCTTCCCACTTGTTCACAGATCCAAATAGCAGTGTCCCTGGAAACTTCCTGGTTGCTCTCTGTAGTCTCCTGTTAGCTCCTCTGACCACTATCACTAAAGAAGGAATGGAGTCTTGCTAAGAGTTTCCTGACATAGCAGAGATGAGGAGAGCAGCTCCCTCCAACATGCATTTCATGCACAGATTCTCCAAGGGCTTCCTTTACCTACCTGCTCACCATATTTTTAAACTATACTAAATCTGAAATCTAAAAGAAAGCAAAGAAAATGTTACTAATTTTGGGGTATTAACCTGATGGAAATAAAAGATATAACAGAAGATAGTTGCCTAAAGAAAGAAAAGAGATATAAAAATATCTGTTAGCAATATAGTATAGAGACAATTCCTGAAGAAAAAGACTGAAGGCCTATGATGCTGCTATTGTTCTAGGGATGGGATTTAATGTAAATTTTGACATTCTTTGATGTTAACATATTCTAAAGCAACCACACTTTTTTTTGAAATGTAGTAATAAGAAAGTATTTAAAATGGGATTTTAAAATTTAGAAATGTAAAATGAGGATTCATGTTATCTTGTTAATTTACTACCCCCTCCCATATAAGACCTAGTGAGTTTGTTTTAAAACAATAAATTAAGTACCACAACATAAATATCTACCCAGGAAATTCCAAGGAGGAGAGAACAATGAATATATCATAAAGCAAAGATAAGAGTCCACATAATTAACACAAAAGTCATGTTCTATGAATCACAAATTTCAAAACCTGACCAGGAAATCCAACTTAAAAAACCACTAATAATTCAGGCACTGCTTTACCACATTAAATTATTCAGTCATCTCAAAAATATGATTCTATTACATTAAATAAAACCACCAAAGACTATGAAGAGAACTTTTCTAATGCAATGTTTACTAAATACTAATAATTCTGTATACAGAATATATCTACAAACAAAAAAAATTCTCCTAAATCAAAGAAATATACAAACATAGATAGATATACATGCATGACTAAGATTGACAAATACAATTCATATAGGCAGGCAGACTTCACTGACCTAGAAGTAAATTTCTGAGCCAAGAGAAAAATGAAAAGCAGTAAGGCATAAAATATAGATCTGACTGCAGGATTACCCTCCTGCTCTCAGTCTCTTAGAGGTTTGTTTGTTTGTTTTGTTTGCTTTTTTTGTTTTTGGTTTTTGTTTTGTTTTGCTTTGTTTTGTTTTGTTTTTGAGACAGGATTTCTCTATGTAGCCCTGGCTGTCCTGGATTCACTTATTAGACCAGGCTGACCTCAAACTCACAGAGATGGCCCCTGCCTCCTGCCTCCTGCCTCCCTCCTGCCTCCTCCCTCCTGCCTCCTCC
>CAJQZJ010032401.1:7507789-7518462 GCA_907164525.1 Lophiomys imhausi
TGTGCACCACCATGCCTGGTGTGAGGTTTTGCTTTCTTAAGTGCCAAGTCTTTTTAAGTTCCTAACCCTGCCTTTGGCAGCTTTGACTTGCTATGCCTAGTTTGCAAGAGAGAAAAACATCTGAAGGGCTAATTTTCTCTTAGAAAAGATTATAGAATAAACTCAAACTATTTTTATCCAACACTTTTATTAGAGACAAATTAGTTGGGTTTCTTCAATATTTTGAAAGCTGAATCAGAGCAATAGCGTGGTGCCAAAATATAGAGACATTCAATAATTGATTTATAGGTTCCAAAAAGACAAATCCAACCTATAGAAACTAGCTGTCCTTACACTCTGTGAAACTTATGCTTCACCACATATTAAATAGTTTGTTTCTCAGGGGCACTAGGCAGCCATCCAGTCTAGTAAACAGCTAATGTAAGTCATAAAAATAAAGTATGTGGAGGGTTTCTGTTGTTTTTCTACTTTCAGCACAACTAGATTAGTGCAGTGGGAGTGTGAACCGTGGCCTACTACCTTCAAAATGTTCCCATAAGTTTCATAGAGCGGCTTTGACTATAGTGAAACAGAAAGATTCTAACTACCTAAAGCAGTATTATAGCCCCTGTTCTGAAAAGCTCTCTTATGATCACACATTGAAGATGAACATAGGATAACTGATGAGTCTCTCCATTCAGTGGGATAAGGCACACACAGGACGGAAGGAAAGGAAGTTCTGTGCTGAGGCGTTTATCACATTAGCCTGTGTGTCATGTTCTGCCTCTCCATGCTTGGCACTTGGGAACTCAGTGTATGTTGACTGTTGGTCCAAATGAAAAGGTAATCGTGAAAAATAACCACAAAAGGATATTTTTTACAATCACTCTTCTAAATTTTCATTTTTAAATATATGATATACATTTTATTGTTTCTACCATTTTAGGCATGTGGTTCAGTGGTGTTGTATGCATCTATAATGCTGCACCACCACTACCCATGCCAGAATTCTTTTTCATTCCATAAAACTGAAACTGAATGTTCATTCAGCAGTGATTCTTCATTTTCTGTCTTGAAACGATTCCTGGAAACTACCATTCTACATTCCACCTCCAAGGTTGTCTCTGCTCTATGTATTGAGCTGAGTGTAAAAACAGTGCCGTCTTCTGTAACTGATTTTTTCATTTAGCATACTTCCCTTGAATCTTATCTATGTTATAGAACATGTCAGATTGGATAAATATGATGTATGTGTAGTTTAAATTGCATTCATATTTTAGTTATCATGAATACTGCCTTGAACACAATATTGTCTAATATCTCTAAAAACCAGATTTCAGTTCTTTTGAATATATATTCAGGAATGAAATTTCTAGATTATATAGCAAAATTCCATTTTGATGTATGTGATCATGTATAGATGATGATACATGTACTTAGTGGATTATAGGACAAAAAGGGGTCAGGGAGTATAAAAAAATTGTTAATTAAATTATTTAACCAGTATTTAGATTATATTAAATTGATTGGTGGTGGCTATTAATCCTTAACCAGATAAATGAGCACACAGACACCATGTGGATTTTAACAAGACTTGGCCTGAATTGAGAAATCTTGGCCCACCTAAGCTAGCTCTTAATTCTATTACCCAAATATGACCCCATATATACATACACCCACTTGGACTGCCATTCTCCATGCTATGCAGATGTTCCTGGCCATGTGGAATGAGGTTCCTTTTTCTAACCCATGGTGTGTGTCCTCCTTCTTCCTGCTACTGGCTGGAATGCAGTAATCCTCTGTCCAATGCGCAGGCTTCCTATCCTAATTCCAGGAAGTCCCACCTTTCTCTGTCTTTGCCCAATCTCAGGCCTCAGCATTTTATTTAACCAATCAGAGTCAATGTAAGTAACAGACAGCAAGCAGGACCAATTAATTAACATTTATAATGCTTAATACTACCCTATCAAGGGAGTTTAGAAGGATATGGGAGTAGTTGGAAGGGGAGAGTAATATATCTAAAAGCAAGAAAAAAAAATATCCATTATGCTTAAGAATCTTTGTTTACATCAGTTTTTATTAGAACATCTCAAAGAAAAGAAACATAATATATTAGCTTAGATTTCTTTTCAGATTTAAAAATAACTGGAAAAAATGGAAGACTCCAACACAGTAAGTTTCTAATTAATAGCAACATGAAATCTTAAAAAAAAAAAGACAAATAACTGACTTGTAGCCATCCTAAAGATATATATGATACTGTGTATAATTTCTTAAACAAGATCCATTAGAGAAGACCAAGTTTTATCAAGACTTGGATTAGGCTCCATAGCTGTCTTGTCTTGCTCTTCACCTTTTAGCTCCTTATTTCACTGTCAAAGAAGTGATAGGAGACTAAAGGTTGAAGTGATTTAGGGGTACCTGTATGCCCCCAGCATAAATGGCCATAATGATTTGTAGCAGGGGATAAAAATATATGTGTGAATTCCCTTAGAACTACCTAAAGAATACAAAATCTAAGCCAGAGAGAATGTATAGAAAAACCATTGAGAAGCAAACTAAGTCTTTACAGTCTTCTTTTTAAACAAATTATTAGAAAGTGTAGAATAGTCCTGTTCTATTAAATCAGGTAGTTTAATAGGCTTTTTCTGTTGCATATGCATCATCAGCTCTTTGTGTAAATTATACTTATAGATTGTGTGTGTGTGTGTGTGTGTGTGTGTGTGTGTGTGTGTGTGTGTGTGTGTCTGTGTGTGTATCTTTGAAGGCCAGTAGTCAGCTTCAAGTATTGTTTTCTATTGCTATTTACCTTATTTTTTTCTTTTATTGAAAAAGATTTTTTTCTTTTTTTTTTTTAAATACTTTATTTTTTTTTCTTCAAGTTACATCTCAGTAACAAACCCCTCCCTTGGTCCCAGCTCCCAGCACACTGGAGACAGAAACAGGCAGATCCCGGAGCTCAGGGTCAGCCTGATGCAGGGCAAACTCTAAATAGAGAAAGACTTTGATCCAGGAGTGGTGGAACACATCTTTGATCCCTTCAGATGAGAAACACAGGTCCCTGTTCCCAATAATTAGAGTTCAGAGACACACACATGGGATTTGGAGGGACCTAGGTTTGGAGGCTACTTACAAAAGGCCTTCTCGATGCAGGCAGATTGTCCTTTGGGATCTCAAAATATATACACTAGAGCTGGTTTAGCTCCAAGGTGACAGAATGATTTCTTCTTTAACCCGGATTGAAAGATAACGCTTTGTATGTTGTCAGAAGGCCAAATTTGCTTCAGGAGAAGTACTACCTAGCCCCCCCATCCCCCCCCAAAAAAAAAGAGGGCAATTGTCCTAGGGTTGGGATTGGGGCAGGGCTCTGTTCTTATCGTTCCAGGAGAATCGAAGATTTTTTTCTTTATACAATATATCTTGATTACCATTCCCATCCCTTTCTGACCAGTTCCTCTCAATCTCCCCCCCACTCAGATCCACACATCCACTGTCTCTCATTAGAAAACAGGCACCTAAGGAATAACAATAAAATAAAATAATATAAAACAAAAACAAACACACCTTAATAGGACAAAATAAATTGAAGCGAAAGAGCCCGAAAAAGGCATGAGAATCAGAGTTAGATGCAGAGACCCACTCTTTAGCATACTCAGGAATCCCACAAAAACACAAAACCAGAAGTCATAATATTTGCACATAGGACTTACAGGGTGAAAATAAAATAAAAATTTTAAAAGGTAAAATTTAAAATAAAAAAGGAAAAAGGGAAAAGTCCTGACATGACATTATAAGACAAGGAACCTCCAAAGATACCCTTGAGTTCATTTTCTGTTGGCTATCTATTCCTGGGCATGTGGTTTACCCTTAGATGTCCCTCAACCAAGGAATGGATAAAAAAAAAAAAAAAAAAACTATGGTACATCTACACAATGGAATAATACTCAGCCATCAGAAACAATGAAATCATGCAATTTGCAGCCAAATGGATAGAACTAGAGAAGCTCATCCTGAGTGAGTTAGCCCAGACTCAGAAGGATGCACAAGGCATCTATTCACTTATAATTGGATTTTAGCCATATAGTACAGGATAAACTATACTACAACCAACACACCAAAGGGAACAGCAACATAGACTTTGTTAGCTGTCAATGAGACACTTTGCCCTAGTGGTGCTGCCTTGTAGGTCCCCAGTGTATGAGGAGGCTCTTGGCCCTCACATGACTGCTGAACTGAGGCGGGGGACTGATATGTAGGCACACTCCACTCCGGAGGAGTGGGTTGGTAGGGATATGGTAGAGCATGGGAGGGCAGGACTGGGAGGGGTGGAAAGAGGGCACTGTGATGGCGATGTAACCTGAAGTAATAAATAAACATAAAAAAAGAATTAAAAAAAAAGAGTAGTTTGTTTCACCTGTGCAACTCCCTTGAGAAAGTTAAATGTTCATGTGCAAATTGTTATCTATCGAGATAGCTTCTGGGTTAGGGATGGAGGCTTGTGTCTGCTTCTTTCAGCTCTAGGACACTATCTGGTGCAGCCCTGGCAAGCCCTGTGCATGCTACATCAGTCTCTCTGAGTTCAGATGTACTTTGGTCCTGCTGTGTTTAGCAGACCTGTCACCTTGATGTCCTCCATCCTCTCTGGCTCTTTTACTCTTTCTGGCACTCTTGCACTGTGTTTCCTGAGCTCTGGGCAGAGACTTGGATTTGATGGGGACATCCTATTTAGGACTGAGTGTTCTGAGGTCTCTCACTCTCTCCATATTGTCTGGCTGTCATCATCTTATTTTTGAGACTGGATCTCTCACTGAACCTGGATCTGCCTCTCTGCCTCCCAGGACTAGGGTTGCAGATGCCCATCCAGCTGTCAGTGCTTGGGATGCACTCTTAGATCCTCGTGCTATGCAGGAAGCCATTTACACACAATCTCTTCCACATCCTTAAATATTTGAACATGTAGCATCTATTAAACAATTGATGAATTATTACCTTACCAGTGTTAATACTTGATATCCACGTTAAGTAAAGTTCATGATTTATCATACCTGATGACTGCCTGGGATTCAATTTTTTTTCTTTCATGTTTTTTTTATATATATTTTTTCCGAGACAGAGTTTCTCTGTGTATCCTTGACTGTCCTGGACTCACTTTGTAGACCAGGCTGGCCTTGAACTCACAGAGATCCACCTGCCCCTGCCTCCTGAGTGCTGGGATTTGAACCCAGGTCCTTTGGAAGAGCAGTCAGCGCTCTTAACTGCTGAGCCATCTCTCCAGCCCATGGGATTCAATTGTTATAGCATGAGTCCAAGTGACACCAGTGTTGTAATAAGAGCACATGCTGAGTGGGAAGGTTCCACAGGCCGCATGGTCAGTGAAACAAAGGACCTTTCAAAGACCAAAAACAGAATAATGACCTTTCTTAGTCAGACCAATAAAAACCCACTGTGCAGAACAGTATCTAGCCCATTGTCTTACTGTACAGATGTTTTCATGGTTATCTAAAAACATGGGAAGGAAGGGAAGAAGTGTGAAATGAACAGATAACAATGAAAACCATCCTTTCTTCCTGGCTCTACAACATCCCCACCCTTGTAAACTGAAGTTAAGTTTCAATAAAGCAATAGGAATGCTCACTACTTGCTTGAATTTCTGTCTTTTCCTGTTTATCTAGCATGTGCCTTTTCATCTTTTCTCCACTTGGATCCCATTAGTTATCATGGAAACAATGACTCGAGTGAGAATGAGAATAGAGATGTAAGTATTTTCAACTGAGGCAAAGTGCCACAAATTGCATTCAATTCTCAGGGCTGGGTTCATACCACAGTTGGAAAGCAGCAAAGTTAAGTTAGAAATTAGAGTGCTGAATTATTCTGGATTGTACTCTAGGAGGCAGGCTGCTGGTCTCGGCAGGAGAAGCTATGAATCTGAGCTACCGAAATGATTAGGCAATGAACAACACACTGAGAGAAAATGGATTTGTAGGAGGACGGGATAAATAAGTCTCTCATTCCTTTGCTGCAGATTTCAAACATCCCTTTGGTGTGAGGTTCCAGAATTACTACATTAAGAAGCAGTTAAAGCTTACATAAATAGCATGATTTCAATCATTTGAAGACTAGCCTCTAGTTAGGAAAAATAAAAAAGACATCCAAGTCACATTACAAATGCACTTATGCACACATGAAAGGTGAAAACGGTTAAACCCAGGACACCTGATAACGATTTGAACCTTATTCTTTAAGTCATGAAGACAAATGATGATCAAATTGAGAAATTCGCAATGAGCTGCTACAAACTACATCTTACCGCTGCTATTAGCCATAATTGAGTTTCAGAAGGAAACAGAAGCCAGATGCAATATAGGTAATTAAAGAACAAGCTTTTGTTACCACTAGCAATCAAGGCATTGTGAATTTTACAGACTCTGAATGCATTATGGTGCCCTGAAACTAGACCATTTTTAAATAAGTAGTGTGTCTCTCCTTCTAACACTAAGGTATAATCTTAGGTAACAAGCAAGTCATTTTCTATTCAAACTATTTACTATCCATTTACAGCAAAGAGAAGCACTTTCAGAATCCCAAATTACCACAGAAATCTTATTCTTAATCTGAGGGGAAAAATCTGCTATGAAAAATCATGATAGCTAAATTACAAGTCCCTAAAGAGTACATTATTGTTTGACTATTATCTCAAACAGTAAACATATGAGGTTTTTTTTTTCACTTTAAAATGAACCCATTTTTCTGTTTAAGATGCCTATAACATTGTGATTAAGTACATTAAATCAAATACCATATTTGAAGTATGATAGCAGGGAACAAAAATTAAAATAATAATGAATATAAAAGAATGATTACAATTGCCACACCAGATGTTCAGCACTTCTGGATAAATAAACATACTTGGTACTTTGCCAAAGTTCAGAAGTAAAACATGAAAATTACCCCAGGAGATCCACTAAGTAGGACTTTTTAGAAAGTCCTTAACCATGCAGCTTTGAAGGAAAAGATTTACTCTCAAAGGAATAGCTATTCAGACAAAAAGTTAAACTTGCTTATTTCTTTTTTGGGTAAAGGGCAGAATTGTAAATCTTTATGATATTCATTTTTCCTCTCTGATTGCCTATACCACCATCCACAGAGAGTTCAGCTAACCCTTCCTCAGGGTGCTATTCTACACCATATTATTGACCCAAGGAACACATTTGCTCTCAATACCAGACTCATCCAGCAATCATGTTGGAATGGAGAGAACTGACTTCTCAACAAGTACTTATGTGCAAACCACAACCCCCAACTAAAATTCAGGTCAGAAACAAGCTCCTTCCTGTACCCCAAGTTTAATTACTTTATGTAGTATTTTGTATATGTTAGTGGTGTCTAAAATTGGAATGTTGAGTTGATCTTGGCTGAGTTCTCATCCCTTGGAAGACAACTTCTAAAGCCTATTGCCAGGTTTGTCTAGTTTTCCTATTTTGACAGAATTGGTAAGTTAACAAAAACATTTCTGTATGTGAGGAATGAGTCTGATGCTGCATATCTCTGAAGGTCCTTGAAAGGATGGATGTCCTTAGTGCAAGGTGAGTGTGGAGGACTGTGGCATCTCAGGAGCTGAGAGCAGAAGCCTGCAAACATGGACTTTGGACAAATTTCTTCACCATGTGTCACTAAATGTTTGCCAAAATGGAAAGAATGGGCATTTGGAGAGATGGCTCAGTGGTTAAGATTGTTGGCTGCTCCCCCAGAGGATCGAGGTTTGATTCGAGGAACCCACATGTCAGCTCACAACTGTTCACAACTCCACATCCAGGGAGTCTGACACCTATTGACCTCCATAGGCATCAGGCATGTATGTTGTGGACAGGCATACATATATTCAGGCAAATACTAATACACATGAACTATTAAAATAAGTATTTTAAATTTTCTAAATTAGAAGAATACCAACACTTACAGAATTTTGTGGGGAGAATTACGCAAGTGCACATTTATAAGTTACTTGGAATAGTGCCTGACATAGAGTAAGATCAACTATACTTATTAATGTTTCAGATAGAGAGACAAGCATATGAAAAGCCAATGATACATATTGAAAGAACATACAGAGGCTGTGCCACTGGAAATAATCAACAAGAGTTTCATAGGTCTTTAACAGGATATAGGGACCAGTCCTGGCAGGTGTCCATAGGACATTGCTTTCTTGCCTAGGTAATGGCTAGTACAAGATACTAGAGATTGTTACATGTATGTCCCACAGACTTCCGAATTATACAGATCTTTACCCATTTTCTAGTATAGTACTTCTCTGTAACATAGAGCTATATTATTAGGATATATGGGAAAATTTGTCAGTATAGGTATCAAGTGACAGGATGTAATTATACACATAGAAAAGGAAGCTCTCCCCATTAAACACAGCCATGTCCCAATTTTGTGGGGCCTTGACATGCTTGGTGCCTCAAGAAATCTGCAGCTTTGGACTACCCAGGAGACATTCTTGAGAAAATTCATGGTAAAAAAAAGTAACAGAGAATAGTGAAGTAGCGCTGCAATTCCTTCAGTGATCTGAGGACATAACAGAGGCACAAGTCTCTTATACAAGAGAATCTATAACAGCGAAACCTAGGAGGTCACTGAGAGTGAGGAACTCCTCTTAGTCACTCAATTCTGATTA
Organism: Lophiomys imhausi; assembly: GCA_907164525.1. NCBI lineage: Eukaryota > Metazoa > Chordata > Mammalia > Rodentia > Muridae > Lophiomys > Lophiomys imhausi. The sequence goes on from CAJQZJ010032401.1 coordinate 7,516,446, forward strand.
TCACCAGAGATAACACATTGAAGTTTCATATTTTGGATTTCATATGTCCACAAAAGGCTAGTCGATTAAAAGACCTGGTCTCAGTCCAGGCACTATTAGGTACTGATGGAATATGTTGGAGGGATGACCTAATCAAGGAAGTGTAATAACTGAGTAGCCATGTTAGTGAGGATAAGGGGATACTTATCCATTGTTGAAGGGAATGCAATGTACAGCCACTATGAAAATCAGTATGGTGGTTCCTCAGGAAGCTGTGAATACCTCAAGATTAAGCTATAGCACTCCTGAGTATATATATATACATATATATATATATATGTATATATATATACATATATATATATACACTCTACAGCACATTAGAGAGATACTTGCTCATCCATGTTCAGTGCTGTTCTATTCATAATCTCAAAAAACTGGAAATAGCCTAGATGTCCATCAGATGATGAAAGGATAATGAAAATGTGGCACATTTATACAATGACTATTATTCAGATGTGAAAAGGATAGAATTCTCAGGTAAATGGATGGATCTATAAAGACTCATCCTGGATGAGATAACCCAGATCCAAAAGGAAAATACTGTATGTTTTATTTTATCTGTTGATGCTAGCTGTTAAGCCTTTGATAAGCATGCTATTATTTGAATAACCACAGAGGTTAGTATCAAGTAAGGGACTAGTGGAGATGGGAGAACACTCTAAGGAAAGATAAATAGAATATATAGTTATAGAGAGACAGGGGAGACTGGAGTAAGAGGATTAAATGAGAAGAGGGAGGGAATAGGTGGGTAGGACAGGGAATATGGGGAAGGATAACTAATACAAAGTGCCATTTGATGTGTTGTATGGAAACCTACTATTGTAGAAACTTCCTTAATATATACAAACATAAAGGAAATAAAAATGGAGTCACTGAATAATGGAGCAGACAATGCCCCAACTAGACATCTTTTGCCACCAAGTAAAATCTCCAGTGCCAGGAGTGGAGATTAAATCTAGTCAAAATTTTGGCCGAAAGAACCCATGGAAACCTCCATACACTTTGAGTTATTGTCAAGGCTGTTGATTGCTCTCCACAAACACAAATAGGTAAGACCCTATTGCTGCAGACAACACCTATATATCTAATTAGACACAAAGAAGTTGAGCCAGCGCCTAACTAGGGCCTTGACCCCTGCTTACTTGTGTTCATGGTACTGGAAAGTACTCTACATGCTATTAGGGTAGACAGGTAACCATCCACATAGCTACAAACACTTCAATATACAACTGTGACCTGCCTGTATGATATGCTGGTGCAACAGTGGCACAAGCATTGTGGTAATAACAACTGCTATCTGATAGGACTTAAGTCCACTCTATGAGATGGAGTCTGTACATGATTCTTTTTAAGTGTGCATGAACCTTAGAATGTATAGGCCATGGACCTAGAGAAAAGCTAAATACTATTATTCTCCTTAAAAAAAAAAAACCATAGAAATAAAATGACTCCAAACATCATTTTGCCATACCCTTAGATCAGTGCCTCACTAGCCATCATCAGAGAAACTTCCTCTTATAGTGAATGGGGATGAACACAGAGACCGACAATTGGATAATGTGTAGATACTGAGAGATTTTGGAACAGTCAGTCCTAAATGGGATGCCTTCACCAAGTTCCACCAATCATTGATCAGGGAACTATTCAGAAGAGGAGGCTGAAAAATTGTAAGAGCCCAAGAAGATGAATGACACCAAAGAAACAGTGCCTTCTGGGCACAACAGAACTGGCACACACAGGAATTCACAGAGATTATGGCAGCATGAACAAGGTCTGCACATGTCCAAGACAAACAGTGTTCCAGTGATGAGAGGTAGATAGACAGGAAAGAAGGGAGGGAGGGAGGGAGGAAGTAAGAGAGGGGGAAGAGAAAGAGAGAAAGAGACAGAGAAAGAAAGAAAGAAAGAAAGAAAGAAAGAAAGGGAAAGGAAGAGAAGAGAAGAGAAGAGAAGAGAAGAGAAGAGAAGAGAAGAGA
>CAJQZJ010032401.1:7518472-7556107 GCA_907164525.1 Lophiomys imhausi
GAAGAGAAGAGAAGAGAAGAGAAGAGAAGAGAAGAGAAGAGAAGAGAAAAAAGAAAGGGCAAAGAGTTGAATGGGTTGGAGGTAGGAGGATCTGTGAAGAGTTAGGGGAGGAGAACTGTAGTCAGAATATGTTATATAAAAAAAGGTGGGAGGGAAGGTGGGAAGGAACTGGAAGGACTAAGGGTAGCAGAAACCACAATCAGAATATGTTGTATGAAAAAAATCTATTTTCAATAAAAGAAAAAATGGGGGTAAAAAGTGACCTGAGTACCCTTGGACCTTTTCTTTCCTATTCTTTTGGCTTTCTGGCCTCTATGAAGTAAGCTCCAATCCACTACAATGTTCTGTCCCCCAGAGGAACAAAAACAGCAGGGCAAACACACCATGAACTGAGTGAGCCCCATGAAACTAGGTGTGGAAACAAACTTTTCCTTCTTTAGCTGGTTCTCTCTGGTATTTTGTCAGTTCTCTCTGGTATATTTGTCAAGTTCCACCAATCATTGTTCAGGGAACTATTCAGAAGAGGAGACTGAAAAATTGTAAGAGCCTGAGGAGATGAATGACACCAAAGAAACAGTGACTTCTGGGTACAACAGAACTGGTGATCTGGTTAACACAAACAATAACGTGACTTGCTTGTATTTGAGGTTATTTGAGATATGCTAGGAATTTGAAACAACCTAATTTTGAATTTTCCAAGTGTATTTTCATGTAAATTTCTTTTCAAGAACATGATTATATAACGTTAGTACTATTATATTTCTAGGTAGTAATAATTGAAATTGATTGATATAATAATCTTCATGCTGTTGTATTTGAATTTATACCTATACATTAAGGGTTATGCTAAAGAAGGTAACAGTTTTCTACTTAGATGGAATAGGTATGATTCCAAAGGCTCCATTTTGCACCTTAAGCAAATTCTAAGTTAACTCTAGAAAAAAAATAAAAGATGTAAAATAAGCTGATTAAGGTAATTCCCAAGAAGAGAAAATTTGATTATATTTCCGTTATTTCAAAAGGGAACATCAGTATATAACAAATATGAAAAAGTAGGTGCTCTTGTGCCCAGGGATTGTGAGAATGTAGACCTTCTATTGACTTGAATAACTATGTAAAACTAGCAGTAGTCTCAAGTACTGTTACTAAAGATATAAATCAATAAATTTTAGTGACTTAATAAATGACCCAAGACCCCATCCATGCTGCATTGGGGATGGAGATTTAACTGAGTGTTCTGTTTAGAGGGAATGCTACTGAAACAGGCTCTCTGCATCAAATGTGCATTGGAGGATAAGTAAACCAGCAAGCAAATAGTGGGGCTGAGTTAAACAAAGAAACACATACACCCACAAAGGTGAATTCAGCATTGGAAAACTCCAACTACAATTTTTTCAAATTCTGAAATAAATACAAAATGTCCAGCATGGGCTTCCCAGCAAGCGCATTATTTGTTCGAAACCAGAATGCTGCATCAATGCAATCTGATTCCTTATTCTGTTACATAATAGTATGCTTAAAAAGCATCACATTGTGAGCCTGGGAACTGCTAGGCATTTATTTACCACGGTGGGTTAATCTCATTCAGTGAGGTATAGAAAGTCAATAATGAGTGCTACAGTATATAAGCTAATTGCTAGGATAAAACCAAATGAATAATTACTTAACTCCAGAATGAGGCCTGCGGGGATTTTTCTTTAATAAAGGTTTAATTCACCAGTGATAATGAATGCAATCTCACATAATACTGAATAACACCATTAGCATAATGGCTGTGATACAAAAACTATAATTAGAACTAAACAGAAACGTTAATTACAACCACCAAGGTACTGAATGAAATACTGTTAGTTTAAGAAATTGACCTGCCTTGCTGTCATGCTTTAGGAACTAAGGATACATCAGTAATTAAATGTATAAGGACATATCCATACATATAAACATATATTACAACAGAGTTCTCTTAATTATACTTAAATCCTAGTAAATGTAAGGAGGCATTGTCTCAGCTTCAAAATACAAGTTACAGATGATTAAAACTTTTTTTCTTGGTTAAGTATAAACATCCACAGTTAAGTTTTTAAAATCCAGTGTTAGAGTATATGTCTCAATTCTGTATTTTACTGGTACCAATGAATACTCTATGTGGGTACTCAAAATAAACAAAAAATGTAAAATAATAATAGAAAGTGAAAATATGTGGCATAATCAATAAAGAGTTAAAGTACAAAATTAATAGTCCTGAAAAAATTCAGCTATTATTTTAAGATACTCTACATTTTAATTACCATATATACAAATAAATGCATATAAGCACACATTATGGATTTACATATGGATTTCTAAGCATTAACCAAATATCATACTGTATTAAATATCAAAAACAGTGACAACCACAAAAATCTTCCATCACTATACAAATTCAATGGAATATACTAAGAAAAAAATTTAAACATCTTGTAATTAAAATATGGTTTTTAAAATATGGCAATTATATACTTTGTAATTAAAATATGATTTATTGTCCATAATAATGTTATTGTGTTTCATGATAAATTAAAATCATTAAGATAAAAATTCTACCCAGAATAGGTGATGCATGTTCAAAAAAATCAAGTAGTTGGGAGGTCCTGACAAGAGGATCAGATGCTGAAAAGCATCCTTATATACTTAGCAAGTTTGAGAAGAGAACAGGCTACGTGAAATCTGTCAAAAAAGAAAGGAAAGGAATGAGGAAGGGAAGAAGGAAGCAAAGAGAAGGGAAGGGAAGGAAAGAAAAGAAAAGGAAAAATAGAACACAAAGAGAAAATTTAGAAACATCCCATGAACCTAATCAAACCTAGAAAAAATATTCTGGAATCAATTCATAATTTGAATCTAGTCAAAACTAGAAAAATATTCTGGAATCACTGTATAATTTGTCCTTGGCTACTCTGTGTCTTTTTATTCTTTTATTTGCTTTCAATTCAGTAAATAATACTTCCTACTTTTAAGGCCATCAGTCTTGTCCCTACATTATATTTTTCAATAGTCTAACATAATCTTTTAGAAGTCATATTTGTTCTTCCATACACTGCATCTAGAAAGCTTCCTTCCCTACAATCAGCCATCCAGAACAACACTATTCATTAATGAAATATCACCTCCTTGTAATTATTCATAGAAGATGTCATTATCCTTAAAATATGCATCATGGTGTTCTGTGACAATGAGTGGTTACCTGTCACAAATGGACTGCTGGTCATCACACCCACTTGACAATAGTCCAAAAGGAAACAGACACTAAAAGGAATATTAGCTCAGGTATACCCTTTCTAAAGTTGTTCCATGTTCTCTGATACTAATGAAATGAATGAGGTGATATCTCACTGTGGTTTTAATTTTAATCTTCAAAAAATATATATGTGTATGTGTGTATCTGTATGTGAATGCCATATGTATGTGGGTGTTATGGCCATGAAGCTGGAGTTTCTAGAGATGGTGAGATGACCAACAATGGAGGCTGAGAATAGAATTCAGGTCCTCTGAAAGACCTATAAGCACTCTTTTTAAAATAGATATATTTATTTTTAATGTATTTGTATGCATATTTTGGCTGCATGTATGTATGTGCACTGCATGCATACCTGAAGCCCATAATCAGAAGAAAGCATCGGATCCCCTGGAACTGTAGTCACAAGAAGCTGTGAGCCTTCATGTCAGTGCTAGGACTCAAACCTAGGGTCCTCTATGTTGAGTCATCTCTCTAACCCCATCAGCAGCAAGAACTTTTTATTTTATTTTTTAATATTTATTTATTACTTCAGGTTACATCTCCATCACAGTGTCCTCTTTCCACCCCTCCCAGTCCCGCCCTCCTACCCTCTACCCCCATCCCTTCCATCTCATTCCTCTGGAGAGGAGTGTCCCTACATAACAGTTCTCCACCCCAGTTCAGCAGTCATATGAGGGCCAAGAGCCTCCTCATACACTGGGGGCCTAAAAGGCAGCATCACTAGGGCAAAGTGTCTCATTGATAGGAAACAAAGTTCCCTTTGTTGCATTGTTTATAGTATAGATAACCTGTATTATATGGCTAAAATCTGACTATATGTGAATAGATGCCATATGCATCCTTCTGAGTCTGGGTTAGCTCACTCAGGATGAGCTTCTCTAGTTCCATCCATTTGGCTGCAAATTGCATGATTTCATTGTTTCTGACAGCTGAATAATATTCCATTGTGTAGATGTACCACAGTTTTTTAATCCATTCTTCGGTTGTGGGACATCTGGGTTGTTTCCAGTTTCTAGCTATTACAAATATGGCTGCTATGAACATAGATGGGGAAAATTCTGGGAATTGAACTCAGGGCCTTTGGAGGAGCAGCCAGTGCTCTTAACCACTGAGCCACTTCTCCAGCCCTGGATTTCTTTCACAAAGAGGTTTGAACATTTTTCCATATGCCTATTATTTATATTCTTTCTTTTGAGAAATGTCAATACAGATTCTTTGAAAAAAAATTTGATGATGTTAGTTGTTTTCTGACTATTGATATGCTTAAATTCCTTACATAGTTTTAATATCAACTTATCAGATGCATGGTTGGCAAATATTTTCTTCCATTGGATATTATGTCTCTTTACAGTGTTTGTTAATTAGGTTTCTATTGTTATGATAAACATCATGAACAAAAAGCACCTTAGAAGAAAAGGTTTATTTATTTTTTATTTTTTTAATAATTTACTTTTTATTTCTTCAAGTTACATCTCAACCACAATCCCCTCCCTACTCCCCCTCCAGTCCCACCCTCCTCCCCCTCAACCTCCCATCCTCTTCCCTTTTTTTTTTTTAGTTTAAGGTATTTCTTTTTTCTCCCAACAGCTCTCCCTTTCAGTCCAAAAATGGTTCTTTCTCTTATAACTATAAATACAATACAAAACAACAGAAATAAATAGGCCACAATTATAAGAGCTATATGGCTTAGCATATATTCCCGATGTCCAGTACATATGTATTTGGCACCTGACTTTAACATTCTACTATCTAACCATCTCCATGAGTTTAAAGTTCTATATCTAACTCAGCTTACATACTAACTTGCCTCACAATTTTAAAAATATCTTCTTAGATCCAGAACACCCTCTTGATTCCTAAACAACTCAAAATTTAACTATGAGACTCTAGCTATCTATTCTTCAACCACCTCAGAGACCTGAGAGGGATAAATGTATCTGATTATATAGGAAGTGCAGGGCCTGCAGCTTCCAAAACTAAGAAATGACATACCAGTGGCTGTCTGGACAGTTCCCATTTTCTCTCCATACATTAAAGCATCAATCTTCAGCCGTTTGGCCCCGTTTCTCTGACAGACATTGATAGTAGAGCAGGAATTATGAAGGACTTACCTACCCTGTCTTGGCAGAGCTAGGCTGTCAACTTATTTGCTTCCAAGTTTTGTCATTTTTGGACAGCAATCTGTCTACAGTTGAAGCAAAGACTTGATCATTGTATATTAATGCAAAATTAAGATTGTATTGGGCTACATCGGTATTGATCTTTGTATACTGATACAAAATTAAGATTATATTTGGCTACAATGGTATTGACCCTTGTATATTGATGCAAAATTAAGATTGTATTGGGCTACATCAGAATTGATCTTTGTATATTGATACATAATTAAGATTATATTTGGCCTCATTGGTATAGATCTTTGTATATTGATACAAAATTAAGGGTATTGTTCCTAGTACTGCTTAAAAATGAAATGTAAAGTTTTGGCCTCTTGCTACCGACTGTCATAAGCTGTTTAGGATAATTAAGAAATGGAAACTAATAGTCATGAAAACGGGTCATTTCGTTAGTTACTATGACAGTCTATCACAGTTATTTTCTAAGCTACTCAGAAATCAGGTTGCTAAGAGACAAGCAATATTTGCTTATCTAAATATAAGAGATACATAGGGCATCTTCCAAAACCTCAAGAGATCTGCAGAATACGGCATTCAAAGATGTTTTCTTAAGTTAAGATTTTTTGATAAGAAGACATGTCAGCTCCTGACAGTACCTCCTATTCTACTCCAAGTAGAAGATGAGCATCGAAGAATCTCCAGTGGGAGATGGTTGAATTGGTGGAAAAGCTTTATTTTATCTGACAGATAACAATCCACCACTGAGGAAATTCAGGGCAGAAACTCAAGGCAGGAACTGAAGCAGAGTTCATGGAAGATACTGCTTACTGGATTGCTCATCATGCCTTGTTCTGCCTGATTTATATAATCCAGGACCTGGTTGCACTGCCCACCGTGAGCTGGGCCCTCCACATCAATCATTAATCAAGAAAATACCCCCACAGGCGTGCCTAGGCCAATTTGTGGAGGGATTTCTTCAGTTGGGATTACTTCTTCCCATATGACCCTAATTTGTGTTAAGATAAACAAAACAAAACAAATAGCTAGCAACTATACCCAAAGTTAGACCAAAGAAAGTGTCATATAAGAGATGCCATAGTGCCGGGCATGGTGGCGCCCGCCTTTAATCCCAGCACTTGGGAGGCAGAGGCAGGTGGATCATTGTGAGTTCGAGGCCAGCCTGGTCTACAAAGCGAGTCCAGGACAGCCAGAGCTGTTACACAGAGAAACCCTGTCTCGAAAAACCAAAAAAAAAAGAGATGCCATCATCTTATACAACTCCAGATGGGCCATATGACATAGAGTAGAAATGGGACAGGAAGATCATGATCTGATAAATTAGATATGCAAAGTCAACTTTGGCAGCAAAGATGAACAAGCATCTTTATTACTTATTTCTGTAATGTCCCATTGCATATATACAACACAATTACCTACAGGATAGACACTAGAGTTGGTTTGCACACATTTTCCTTATCTTCTCTACTTATTTAAGGGTAACGCTCTCATTTTACCAGTGTAGTGTTTTACAAAGATGCACTGTGGCAACAAAATTAATAATGGCCCCAAGGCCTACTCTAGCTTGCTGCAGGGCTACACTATGTGTTTACTTGCACTATCCTTGGAAAAATGTGTCTTCATTTGACTCTCACAAGTGTTAATTAAATATGATTAGCCTACTACCCAAGGTGATCCAGAAATGCCTTCAATAGTATTAGCTCCTACAACTGTACATGTCAGAACTGCCTCTGTGTCTCAAGAGAGCAAGCTTTGTGTTTCTTGTGCTGAGCAGCATTGTGACTTGTCCCTCTGTCTATCATAAGAGAAGGAATATGATGCTGATGGCTCCAAGTATAGGATGGTTTAGCCTTGGGAGATCTCTACAGCCTAGCGAGTGTGCATAGTCAGATAAAGATTCACCTTGCTATGGACCTTGAATGACTTAGCAAATACAAATAACAAAAAAATTAAGAAACTTAGGGCAGAAATTCAAAGCAGAAACTGAAGCAGAGTTCATGGAGGATGCTAGTTACTGGATTGCTCATATTCAAGTCCTGTAGTTGCTCTACTGCCTTTCACTGAGGAAAGGAAGACAAGAGGTAAGAGTTCAATGAAGGACCATAGGGAAGAGAAATTTGGAATTGCCAGAAAAATAATTTCTGCTCAGAACTTAGTAGTATAGACATTTTTGAAAAAGAGGCTCATAATCAAACATAAATCATCTACCTTGTGATGAAAAAACTAGCTACCATGGTTCAAGCATGGTGCCTCTTCCAGATACAATGCGTTTCTTATAGTTGTTTTGTCTTGTTTTGCCTTAGTTTGGTTTGGTTTGGTTTGTTTCCATTTTGTTTTGTTTTATTTTGTGTGAATTTTTCTTTCTGTACTTTTCATTTCAACAAATAAAAAAGTTCTGTCCAAACATAGACCAATACTGCACCCACGGTCAGATTCAGCCTCCTCTGTATTTTTAATTAACTTGGGCCCAGCAGTAGTTTCTAAAACATAGCAATTTTTGTGACTTACAGTATGCCAACCACTAAGATGTAAATACGAAGTAATCATCCTAATAAGTAGATATAAACATTTACAACAATTGCAACAAGTCTCTGCAACAAATAAGGAAATATAAAGAAAAGTAACCAGCAGCAAGCCAGGAATCAGCTACAATGCAGCTGCATGGGTATGAATGTCATTTAAAGCACTGATCTTTTATTGCCTTTAGTAATTTCAATACCTAAAGTGGCTAATGAGCTTGTACTTTCAATGCTGAAAAAAATGAGAACCCTGATTAAGGAACAAAAACAAAAACTAAGATTTCAATTTTCATGTTTATTTCAAAGACACCAGCAGAGTCCTTAGGCATATGGGTGATGGCATCATTTCTGTAAAATAAAGAAGTTACAAAACCTCAGTCCAGAACCAAAAAGAGAAAGCCTTAGGCATTCTACTTACAGACAATAGGTAGGCCTTATGTGGGAAGAAACTTGGCCTGTGTGAAGGGTAGAGGGAATGTCAAAGACTGAGGAAAGTGTCAAACATGAGTGGGAGGAGCTCCTACTAACAACTTGTCAGCTAAGCGTAAGGGGACAGATGTTATTCTAAAGCACAGTAAAAATATGGGAAGGTGCTAAGTATGGTAGGATTGTCAACTGATATGTGTGCTTTATTAGTTACTTTTCTATTGCTGTGACAAAAATGTGGGCAACTCATAAGAAAACCCTTAATTGGCCTTACAGTTTCAAAGAGTTGGAGTCCACGATGGCAGAACGCAGGTATAGCATCAGGACCAACTGAAAGCTCATATCGCAATCTTCAAAGAAAAGAGAAGGTGCTCCAGAAATGGTGCCAGACTTTTGAAGCATCACAAACAGCCCCCAGTGTCACATTTCCTCCAACAAGGCCACACTTCCTAATCTTCACAAACAGTTCCACTAACTGGGGTCCAAGTATTCAAACGTATGAGTCTATGACAATTATTCTCATTGAAGCCATCACACATGTCTTAAGAATTATAGAATCAATTGAATTTGGAACAGTCAAAACAAGTAATCTATTCATGGTCTAAGAGTTTTGATTTCTAGAGGGGGACTAAAGATGATATAATAGTTTATAATAAAATAATAGTTTAAGAACAACTATCTGAAACTGAAAAGTTTCTGTAAGGCAAAAGACACTGTCATTCAAACAAAACAGCAACCTACAGATTGGGAAAAAATCTTCACCAACCCCAGATCTGACAGAGGGCTAATATCCAAAATTTACAAAGAACTCAAGAAACTAAATGCCAAGAAACCAAATAATCCAATCGAAAAATGGGGAACAGAGGTAAACAGAGAATTCACAAAGGAGGAATTCCTAATGGCTGAGAGACACTTGAAGAAATGCTCAGCATCCTTAATCATCAGAGAAATGCAACTCAAGAAGACTCTGAGATTCCATCTCACACCTGTCAGAATGTCTAAAATCAAAAACTCAAATGACAGCACATGCTGGCGAGGGTGTGGAGAAAAGGGAACCCTACTCCATTGCTGGTGGGAATGCAGGCTTGTATAACCACTATGGAAATCAGTCTGGTGATATGTTAGAAAACTTGGAATAGCTCAACCTCAAGACTCAGCCATACAACTTCTGGGTATACATCCAAATGATTCCTCGCCAAACCACAAGAATGTTTCCTCATCTATGTTGATAGCAGCCTTATTTGTAATAGCTAGAAACTGGAAACAACCCAGATGTCCCTCAACTGAGGAATGAATAAAAATACTGTGGTACATCTACACAATGGAATACTTCTCAGCCATCAGAAACAATGAAATCATGCAATTTGCAGCCAAATGGATGGAACTAGAGAAGCTCATCCTGGTTGAGGTAACCCAGACTCAGAAGGGTGCACATGGCTGCTATTCACTTATAATTGGATTTTAGCCATATAGTACAGGATAACTCTACTATAAACTATGCACCAAAGGGAACAGGAACATACACTTTGTTTTCTGTCAATGAGACACTTTGCCCTAGTGGTGCTGCCTTGTAGGCCCCCAGTGTACGAGGAGGCTCTTGGCCCTCATATGACTGCTGAACTGGGGCAGGGGACTGATATGTAGGGACACTCCACTCCAGGGGAGTGGGATGGAAGGGATAGGGGGTAGAGGGTAGGAGGGCAGGACTAAGAGGGTTGGAAAGATAGCACTGTGATGGAGATGTAACCTGAAGTAATAAATAAACATAACAAAAAGTAAAAGGGAAAAATAAAAAGAACAACTATCAGAGAAAAAGGAAATGATGGTGCCATTCACAGAAATAACACAGAGATATGAAAAAGTAATATCTTAAAACCCAAGTTAATAACTGTTAAGTACCTGATCTAAAACAAGCCATCTCTGTGGGAATAGATATGGATTCTCTCATTGCTTTTTAGTGGATTGTAAAGTAAAGGGACACACAGACAATTACTAGAAAAGAATACCTAACACAGAGATCAAATGTGAAGAAAGCACCCATCTAACTGTCCAGTTCATTTATATGTCAAACAAACCCAGGTCATAAGGAAGAATATTGGGAGTCAGAGAAGTTAAGTGACAGGCCCAGGTCATCCAAAAGATAGATGTCTTAGCACATCTTAAAATGGAGGCAATTTGACACCAAATTTATGGCATTAAGCAAATCTAACATAGGACATTTTAAACATGTGTTCCCAGGTGGAAAGGGAGAGAAGAGAAGGGGGAGAGGGGCTAGGATAGGGAAGCAGAGAGTGAGAAAAAGAAAGGGGAGAGAGGGAGTGTGTGTGTGTGTGTGTGTGTGTGTGTGTGTGTGTGTGTATGACAGAGAGAGAGGAGAGAGAGAGAAAGACAGAGAGAAGAGAGAGAGAGAGAGAGAGAGAGAGAGAGTTTTCACTTACCAAAGTGCAATAGAATAAAACTGCTTCCAACTTTAAGCACCTGGGAAGATGGCAATGGTACTCTGAGGTTCAAAATGGACAAAGAACAGCTAGATAAGCTTTCTACTGAAGGATGAAGCTTCCAGGCTAGGTGATCAGTAAAGGTAATTGGGAAAGGTAATAGCACTTGTGTTAGAGATTCCAATGAAATCTTGAGAAATAACCTCTTCAAACATCATTTTGCCTGTTTTGACTGGTCAAATATTAGGCACCAAAATACAGGTCCCTTCTAAGTTGGCAGAGTTAACATTCCTGATTTGTTCCAATAATGGGCATACTGATAATTTACATGAGTCCAGAGTATGGCTGAAAAAAAAAGACAGTTGGCTGTATGAGATTAAGTGCAATCATGGAGTCCTGACCATGGTAAGTTTCCACCTACAGACTTTTGTACACAGAATATTTTTGAAAGTTGGCCCAGCAAGTGCTTTCTAAATGAAGAGTCAGACTGAGCAGAGTGAAGAGGGTGAAGAGGAGAACTGGAAAATTCTAAGCTCTCTGAAGAACAGCAGTGTCCCCTGATATCTTTTGCACACTTCGTAGGAGGTAGGCATTAGACATAACAAACCCTGCAAGGGTCTGTATGGTAGACAAAACAGTGATCCTGCAAAGATGAGAGCATGCTATCTTACAGGAGAAAAGGCAATTGTGCAGATCTGTTCAGTGGAAAATCTTAAGTCTAGAAGGTACCTCTGAGTTATCTGGGTGAGATCAATGAAATTTCAAAAAAGAGAATCAGGGAAGATCATGAGAATGGGAGTGGTAGAGGAAAGGAGGAGAGGAGAGTGGGAAGGAGGGATAGAGAGAGCTCACACATGTACTGCAAGGAACATTTGGAACTGACTGTAAAGAAGGAAGATGCTACAGTCAAGGAATTTGGGCAGACTCTGGAAAAGATCAGAGAACCTGGTGCCCTAGAACCTTCAGAATGAAGCACCCTTCTGATGTCTTGGTTTCGGTGTTCTGGCATCTGAACTGTAAGGTTATATTTGAATTGTTTTAGGCTCTGGGGGGAGGTAATTTCTTATTAAAAAAAGAATAACTGTAATACATAAATTTACAACTTTGTTCATCTTATTTTATTACTCCTCTTCTCAATATTCCTTCATTCGGTCAATAAAATATTTATCAAGCCTCTAGGCTGGTCAAGGCCCAATTTAGTGTCTAGTGTGTAAAGGTAAGTAAGGCTAGCTGCAAGCTCCTGAGGTACTTGCTGTCTATGGGAGGGGATGAAAACAAAGCTACAAAGAAATCTTTACAATGGCAGAGTCGGGGGCAGTGGGAGGACAAAGGAAAGTGATTACTCCTAGGAGAGCAGCTGTTATGGAAATTCCTGGGAAAGCAAACCATTATGGAGTTTTTCCCCTGTTGCATGTATCTGAGAGGGAGAGGGTGGGAGTGATAAGATTCTGAGTTGGAGCTAACTACGAAGTCACATAAAAGGACAAGACAGAGGGCTAAGAGACCACAGCAAATAGGCACTGAGCTACACCACTGATTTCATAGAAATCGACAGAAGACCACCCAGAAACCCAAGCCTTGAAGGAAATCGCTGTAGGGAGCCTGTCCCTGTGTGCCCTGCTGCTCAAAACAGGGAATGATTGGAAGGTGGTTGAGTAAACATGGCTTTGTATGTTTCTTCTTTCTTCCACCAGCTCTCATCACCTCAACTTTATGCACCAAATTTTCCAGAAATAGAGAAACAACAGCCACAGTGGCGGTCTCATGTCTGAAATTTGTAAAAGAAATCAGCAAAAATGGATGTTCTCCACCCAAATCAAACTGCTTAAGAACTGAGAGGTGTTCGCCAAATGCTTTCAATATTTTTTTCTGCTATGAACAAATACCAGGCAAGAAGCAACTTAATGGAGGAACGGAGATGCTGGCTCTCAGCTAGCTTTCCCCTTTTGCTTTTTTTATCCATCCTAGGATGCAAGTCCACAGAAAGACTTTTCCCTTATTCAGGGGAGTTCCATTAATCTACTCTGGAAACAACCTGGCAGACATAACCAAAGATTTGCCTCACTAATGCCTTAGGCATCTATTAATGAAATCAGTTTAATAATGAGCATCAACTATTGCATCAGTTTAGTTGCTGGAAATTCAAAATAACTTCACAAGTGATATATAGCTTGAAATAAAATCTGAGATTCAACCCCCGTGCCTTAAAACAAGCAGGAAAAGTACATATCCAGTTTAACTAAGGACTCTGTGAGTCCAGTTTCTGAAGCGGACTGAACGGAAACAAGATGCCATATAGAGAGAAGGAAGTGTCTGATGCAAATGCTTATCTGAGTATCATATATTGCTCTATAAGTCAGAAATACTTACAGGTGTATAACTGTTATTTTTTCCAAAAACAAACAAAATATAGTCACCACATTGTTACGTAGACTCTTTAATTATCTCAAGGGAACAATATTTTCCATCAAAATATTAGGAAGAAGTAATTTGCCTTAGCAAAGATGAATGCAAACATGGTAACCAATGTGGAAAGATGGTGAACCTATATTTATTGGCTAATCAAATAGACTGTAAAAGTAGTGAGACACAGCAATATTTTGAATGTAGCTGATTATCCTTCAGAAGCAGGAGATTCATGGTTTACCTAAGCAAAGCAAACATTGCTACAAGAAATATCTTTCCATCTGTACACCCCACAGTCAAGAAATAAACATTCTTAAAGACATGATAAAAACTCAAACTTTTTGTTACATAATGTGAGGATAAATAAAGTAATAATGACTTTGAAATAAATCAAAGATATCTCTTCTCCATTATCTATAGTATGGAAGGCAGGAAATATACACAGATCAAAATAGTGGAGAGTCATTTCTATTTACTGAAAGATATCATTTTTATTTTTATATTAGAGTCAGGAGAATAAATAAATGCCTCAGAAATTGCTTCAGCTCTATGAACATTGTTCTCCATTCATAACCTTGCATAATTCATCCTAAGTTTGTAGCTATTTTCCAGCTATTTCAAGGCAACAGATCAAACTCAGTAAACCTTCCAACCCTACCTGGAAGAAAGTAGGCAACTAATTCAGAAGCTCCTAATTCATATTTGGTTAAGTAACTTTTCAAAACACTTTTTGTCTTTTTCTTTAAAAAGCTGTCATATATTCTTTGTACATTGTTGTATGTTTCATAAAGACATTTCCACACAAGTATATAGTATACATTGATATGGCCCATAGTTTCTCCCATTCGCTGAGACTTCCCCTCCTACAAATCTCCCTTATTCTCCAAGTTTGTTTCTACTTTCATGTCATATATGCACGCGTGGTATGTGTGTATGTATGTCTGTGTCTTCATATAATATCTGGCCTCCACAAATGAGAAAAAAGATGATATTTGTCTTTCTAAGTCTGACTTAATTTGTTTAATATGACAATCTCCACCTGCATCCATTTTTCTGCAAACGATGTAATTTTGTTTACTTCTAATATGTCCATTTACCACATTTTTCACTTTATCTATTCCTCTGTTGACATATGCCCAGGCTGGTTCCATAACTGAACAGCTCTGTAATAGAACTGCCATGCAGTTACCCCTGGACTATGTTGACTTGGAGTCTCCCAGTAAACATCCAGGAGTCACAGGCTGTATCATAAGGTAGATATATCTTTGTTTTTGTTGACAAACTTCCATGCTGATTTACAGGGCCCAGACTATATGTTTCCAAAATAAATTTTCAAGAGAGTGTTATAGATCTAAAAAGATGATTTTAAAATTGTGTTGCAAGTTATGAAAGCTGAGTGAGATATAGAACTTTAAACTCATGGAGATGGTTAGATAGTAGAATGTTAAAGTCAGGTGCCAAATACATATGGACTGGACATTGGGAATGTATGCTAAGCCATATAACCCTCATAACTGTGGCCTAATTACCTCTGTTGTTTTGTATTGTATTTATTATTATAAGAGAAAGAGGCATTTGTTGGACTGAAAGGGGGAGCTTTAGGGGGAAATAAGATATACCTTACACTTAAAAAAGAAAGGGTAGAGGATCAGGGTTGAGGGTGGGAGGGTGGGACTGGAGGGGGGAGTAGGGAGGGGATTGCTATTGAGATGTAACTTGAAGAAATAAAAAATAAAGAAAAAAAGAAAGTAAATAGACACATTCATGTATCTTTTATTACAGTATAATTGTCTTAGCATTGTTCCCCTTTAGTACTGAGGGGACCTGGCTCCAGGTCTCCTGCTTACTTCAGATGCCAAAATCTACAGGTAGTCAAGTCCCTTGTGTAATATGGTGAAGTATTTGCATATAACTTATCAAATCTTACTTATATACCTTAAATCATCTCTAAGCTTCTTATAATAGTAAGTATGATTTAAATCATATCTAAATAGTTGTTATATTGTTGAGAAAATAATGACAAAAATGTTTTCATATGCTCATTACAAATACAGTTAATTTGGGGCATTTATGTCATTGCATCTACAAATATGTAACCTTAGACTATAGAAAGGTGATAGTATCTTGCTATAAGTGTTCTACTATTTCTGTTGTTTACCTCTTCCTGTGTCTACTTTTTCAGCATAAGTGAGTTCTGGGAGATGAGGGAGAGGAAGGGAAGTGGTTGGATTTAAAAAACATTTTTTTAAACTAAGACTGTATGAAAAATCCCTAAGGAAACCAACTAGTTAATATCAATTTCAAAATGTAACTTTAAAAAAAGAGTTAAATAGAAAATCTTATTTAGGGGAAGAGAGTACAAGCTGTTAAATGGTCTTGTTAAATGGGTTTTGGAGGTTAGACCCAGAGACTTCTCTCTTTTTCTTTTCTGTATCCCTCTTTCTCTCCTATGTAGGAGTGAAAGACTTGAGAAAAAACAGGACATAGACAAAATATAGGAAAGATCAAGAAAAAAGGACAGATTATTGAATATGCCCTTATACCTTTGTATATTGATACAAAATTAAGATTATATTTGGCCACATTGGTACTGATCTTTGTATATTGATACAAAATTAAGGGTAACGCTTCTGAAAGGTATTGTACCTAGTAATGCTTAAAAATGTAATGTGAAGTTTTGGCCTTTTGCTACCAACTGTCATAAACTGTTTAGGATAATTAAGAAATGCAAACTAATAGTCAGGCAAGCTTGTCATTTTGTTAAGTACTAAGACAGTCTATCACAGTTATTTTCTAAGCTAATCAGAAATCAAGTTGCTAAGAGACAAGCAACATTTGCTTATTTAAATATGAGATAGATAGGGCATCTTCAAAAACCTCAAGATATCTGCAGAATGTGGCATTCAAAGATGTTTTCTTAAATTAAGATTTTTTGATATAGACACATGTCAGCTCCTGACAGCACCCCCTATTCTACTCCCAGTAGAAGATGAGCATTGAAGAATCTCCAGTGGGAGATGGTTGAATTAGTAGCAAGCCTATCTCTTGGCAAGAAAAAACCCCTTGCTTCAACTGTTGACAGACTGCTGTCCAAAAAGGACAAAACTTAGAAGCAGGTAAGTCGACAGCCTAGCTCTGCCAAGACAGGGTAGGTAAGTCCTTCATAATTCCTGTTCTACAATCAATGTCTGTTAGAGAAATGGGGCCAAATGGCTGAAGATGGATGCTGTAATGTATGGAGAGAAAATGGGAACTGTTCAGGCAGCCACTGGTATGTCATTTCCTAGTTTTGAAGGCTGCGGACCCTGTACTTCCTATATAATCAGATTTATTTATCTCTCTCATGTTTCTGAGGTGGTTGAAGAATAGATAGAGTCTCATACTTAAATTTTGAGTTGTTTAGGAGTCAAGAGGGTGTTCTGGATCTAAGAAGATGTTTTTAAAATTGTGATGCAAGTTAGTATGTAAGCTGAGTTAGATATAGAACTTTAAACTCATGGAGATGGTTAGATCATAGAATGTTAAAGTGCCAAATACATATGGACTGGACATTGGGAATGTATGCTAAGCCATATAACTCTCATAATTGTGGCCTATTTATTTCTGTTGTTTTGTATTGTATTTATTGTTTAAGAGAAAGAACCATTTGTTGGATTGAAAGGGGGAGCTGTTGGGGGGAAAAAGATACACCTTAAACTTAAAAAAAGGGAAGAGGATGGGGGATTGAAGGGAATGAGGGTGGGAGGGTGGGACTGGAGCTGGGGAGTAGGGAGGGGCTTGTGATTAAGATGTAACTTGAAGGAATAAAAAATAAATTATTAAAAAAGGAGGGGTGATTAATGAAAGAAAAAAAAAAGAGTTCAGACAGAGGTATTCTCCTTGAGTGGATAACACCATTCTCAGAAGACATGATTTATTAACAAAAATCCCAGTTCAAGTCATGGGTGACATCTCTGAATGAGGCTCCAGAGGTCTCCAAAATAATTCAGGCTATTGTCATCACCCTTCATTACACACTATAACTACATAATGAGACCCTATTAGCTGAAGACATCCAAAAATATTGTCTGCAAAACAGAGAAATCAATTGACTGGGAAATTTACTCCCTGCTGGCTACTCTCATAGTGTTGTCAGATGGTATGCAGGCTGCTGGAGAAAAAAGGAAACACCAATAGTTCAGAACTGAACACTGCTTGCTGCCTTATCAACCTGCCAGGAAAGATAAGCCATGGGTACAATAGTGGCAGGCTTATCATGGGGTGATTAATCACTTTGTGATTAGATTTAAGGCCTGATTAATGTTAGTGAATTTCATACCTCCTACAGTAATTCTGGTCAAAAGACCATGGCAGGGAGATCATAGATCCTAAGGTAAAACCTGACTCTGGCCAAAACGCTGAAAATAAAACTCTGTGACCGCTTATCTTTTAACAGGACATCTTTATTACTCCAGCCAATCCTGCCAAACCTTGGAGAACATCAGGAAAGAGGAGATAGAATGTAAAAGCAAGAGAATAGGAGGAGTGCTCTGGATTTTCAGCACATATGGGGTGTGCAACCTCTAGATGCCACCCTTCCTGAGGAGCTGCTGGGAGTGGATAACTGCTTGGGGAGTGTCTTAGTTATAGTTCCTGTTGTTGTGATGAAATGTCATGAGCATCATCAACTTGGGGAAGGAAAAGTTTATTTCATCTTACAGTTGTAGTTCAGCCTCCAAGGAAGCTAGGGCAGAAAACTCGGGGAGAAACCTCAAGGTAGAATCTGAAGCAGAAGTCATTGTGGAATGCTACGTACTGACTTGCAACTTTATAGTTTGCTCAGTCTGTTTTCTTATAAACCTAAGACCACCAGATCATGGATGGAACCACTTAAAGTGAGCTGGGTTCTTTCACATCCAACATCAACCAAGAAAATGCATGATAGACTTGTCAAAGGCCAATCTGGTGGGCATTTCTTATTTCCCTTTCCCAAAGTGTCTCTACCTTATATCAAGTTGACATAAAACTAGCCAGCACATGGAGAAAGAACCATTATTCTTTGAGGGCGTGGAGACTGGTAGGTGTCCCATGTTTCAATGGATAGCCTCACACCTATGAATATATGGGCTGTACTAACTGGACTTAGTGAGATACTATAAAAAAGAACACAATAACTTGGAGGGGAACATGTTGGGGGAATTATGGTGAACAGCTGACGCAAAAATGAGGCGTCTATATGATCACATTTTATTGTATGTATACATGAAATTCTCACAGAATGAAAAGAATTGTTTTTATATGAAAGGAAGAAAGAAAACCATATTTATAAGGCCCTGATTTCTGATTTGAGAGGGCTTTTTTAAAATTAGGAATTTATTTTCTCTTCTTCAATGGACAAAATATAAAGCAAAATCATAGTGCTTATATGGTTTGTAACTATAATTTTAGGTATGCACTGGTGGCCTTGAATGTATTCCCCCATGATGAGAGGAAGCAAGAAGAACTATTTGAAGCCATACAAACTTGCAAAAGTACCAAAAGACTAAGGCTGGCAAAAGGTGCCTTATTCCTTTTGTTTTAAGTTTGAATTCCAGAAACCATAGAAACATTGACATCAATCACAAGAGAAAATTCTGGGACAGGTTTTTCAGCAGATGGCTTGTGTATATATTTAGGGAGAAAGAGTAGAGCCCAACTAAGGTCAGAAAGAAAATTCAAATCAAATCAATATTGGTTCCCTTTTTTGCTACTGCTTCTCGGTAAGACAAGTAGAAGAGTATAGTCAACACACACAAGCCCCAATTTGACTAAAATATTAAAGAAAGTCACAGAACTCTTTCTGGGCTCTCACTTTTATAAATTCTACTCCTCAGAGAATTGAAAGATGCAGTATCATATCATCCACTTTGGGAAGACAAAAATCTATTTTGACTTATTTAGCATGAAATAAAGTTTCACTTTTGTGTTGTCATCTATCCTGTTACTTCTCCTTCAATGACTTTCCCCAAAGCTCCCTGATTGGGCCAAGAGAAAAGCTTCTATGTTTCCATAAGATCTGATTTGTGCTTATAATCAGGCCCTGTACAATGTCTTCCTTAAGAATCTGTAGATTATTTTCTCCAGTGGTGAATAAGTAAGCAAATTTCCCTGTGCTAGGAACCATCTCAGCCACCTAGACTAGAACTGTCCTGAAGAAAACATTAAAAATTTTTTCTTGATGTCCTTAGTATCTAAAACATGATAAATATTCAGTAAAATCATGATGAGTAAAATCAACTTTCATGATTATGGGAAACCCTAATCAGGAAGGTGAGGTACTGTAATCAGAAATTACAGGAGATATTACAGCTATGTAGATAATAGAAAAGAAAGTTTCTGGTATAATGAATAATAGGTATAACTTACCTGTTCAAGGCTCCATATTCTTTTTATTTCTTTTATTTTTGCACATGTATATGTGTTGCATATATGTGTGCATGTATTCATGGACACCTGTATGCACACACATATGTACATATGGGTGCAGATATGGGGAAGGAGCACATGTATGTGTGTGCACATATATTTGGAGGCCAAAAGTGGACAGCAGGTGTCCCCCTCCATCATGTTTTGTTTTGTTTATTGAGGAAGTTCCTCTTAACTGAAATCAGAGCTTTCAAATTTCAACTAGTCTAGTTAGCCAGCTAGCTAGTCCTGGGATTTCCAGTCTTTAACTCCCATGCGCTAGGATAACAAGTAGTAACCATACCTGCCTAACTTTTACGTGGGTTCTGGTTTTGAAAATCCAGTCTTTACATTTTAAACTCAAATGCTATTTATCCATTGAGTCATCTTCCCAGATCTGCTCTAGACACTTATTGAATAAGCTATACACTATCAAAGTGCAGAGAAATAAAATTAAAATGCAGAGCAATCTGACCAATAATTAAAAGTTCTACCAATGTACAAAAAAACTAAAGTTTTAGTAAAGCAAATCACATTTAAGTTAGGAAATAAAATGTAATTCCCAAATTCTCCTGCTACAAAAGCTTAGAATCATCAGAAGTGAGGGGGGAATTAGATAGAAACTAACACTGCTTAGCTTTGGAGAATAAACACTGGAGTCAAAGGCAACAGTGACTAAGATGGGTCAGTTCATCTAGATTTCTGTTTACCACTACAATATCAATGGCTCAGAGAGAATACACATGAGGTATAGGCACCAATAAGTGAGTGGATGTCAACAGAACCAGGAAGGATGACTGGGTCATAAATCTGACAACCAAACAACCAAAAGAAGACAAATTATCCAGAAGCCAATTTCAACATAACAGTTCTATTAATAAGGAAGACATTTCTCTATAAGAAAGTGTGCATACTTAGTCTTCCTATATCTTTAGCTCACTGCCAGTTAACCTTAGACTGAAAGATCACAATTATATAAATTTATGTCCATCAGTCAAATATGTCAAGATTTGGTAAGGGATTTTTATAGCAACATTCTAGACAATATTCCGTCTGAACAACTATGCCCAATTATTAGCCTTGGGTTTATTCTCACATTCAATGAAGAATTTCTAAATGTGTGTGTAAGTGTGCGTGTGTGTGTATGTGTGTGTGTTAGATAAACAAAGATGTTTTACCAAAATAATTTGCTATTTAAGACAAAGGAAAATTGTAAGTGTATCAATTTGTGCTCACAAGAAAATTTACAAATTTAATTTTAAACTAAAAATGAAAGATAAAATGATAGAGTAACAGACTGAGAAGAAAAAGAAAACCATGTACACTGAGGTAAAAAAATTAAAGTAATACAATTGCAAAATGGACATTTTATATATACAAAGATTGGTGAATACAAAAACTGTTAGGACAGAAAATTAGAATTCATTTAGGTGACAAATGAAAAAAATGCCAAGCAAATAATCAAAAGAACCATAAAACTGATATCCAAATAACATCCTCCTAAAAAATTAAATGAAATTTAATTAAAATGAAAATATATTTTGTGACATACAGAACATCTCAAGCCACTATTCAACAGTCTTATGAAAGCTGAGAAAATTAATGCCAAAATAAGTGCTTAGACAGCAAGAACACTCTTATATCCCCAAAACAAAGATTCTTCCAATCATCTAATTAAGGAAGTTCTAGATTAAGGGGAGTCAATATCAAGGTGACTTCAGAATTTTTCCAACATATAGTAAATGAGGAAGTAAATTAAATTAAATCTACAAAGTTTTTAGGGAAAAAAATTTATTACTCATGATTTTGATGTGCAACCAAATGGTAGACCACATGCCAATACAAAACAAAAACAAAAACCTATTCCTGTGTAAAGGATAAGAATCCATAATATTAGATTTTTTTGCAGAAATATTATTTGAAGGTATACCAGTTGTCTTAGTTTTATTTTCTATTAATACTCTGACAAATGTAACCTAAGGGGAAGAGGGTTTATTCAGATCACTGTTCTAGTTTATAGTACATCATATCAGGAAAGTCATAGCAACAGTTTTGTAGACACGACTACTTTACACAAGAGAGAGCAGCAGAATTCTCCTCAGCTTGCTTTCTCTCTCTTACACAATTGAGAATCCCTTGTGTAGTTTTGTTCAGGATTAGAGACGATGGTCTAGTTTTGCTATATGTGGATGTTAAATCATTTGGTAAATCCTTATTCTTCGGTTTTGGCATGGAAATGTGTATTCTATGCTATTATATATTAGAAATATGTAACTTATACTACCCATAGTAGGTATATCTTCCCAACTCAATTAATATAATCAAGCAAGTTACATACTTCAAATACATAATAGCATAGAATAAACATTCCATTGTCAAAACTTAAAATAGGGGCTAACAATAATAATTAAGAAAAACTAGGTTATTATCTCTATTCCTGCACAAACTCAAGTCCAAATGAATCAAGGATCTCATCATAAGATTGATTCTCTGAAACTGCTCAAAGAAAAATAAGGAATATATTTCAACATATAGGTATAAGTAATGACTTTTTGAATGGGACTTTGGTGACCACAGGACATAAGACCAAAAACTGACAAATGAAGTCCTTTGAAACTAAAATGCCACTCTTCGACAAAGAGAATTGGCAACTGAGTAAAAAAGCAGCCCACAGAATGGGAGAAAGCAATTTTTTAGCATTTGTTATATTTATTTATGATATTTATTATACCATGTTTTATAACATTTTGGCCTTTTATTAGCATATATTAACTGTGTAAAATAATGGGTTTTATTGCAACATAGTCATACATACACATAATACACTTGCAACATAATCATTCATACTCACAACATACTTTGATGAAACTTACTTATGACTGTCATTTTCTTCTATTATCTCCGCATACTCCTAAACCTTTTTACTCTAATAGCTCCCTTCAATTTTCATGCCATTTTTTGGAGATTTCACATATAGCAGAAAACATGAGTATCATGTCATTATAAATTTAGCTTATATACATTGAAGATGAAGATTATCTGTTTTAACCAGTTTTTTATAGACCTTGGCATTATATTTTTTAATACTCCAGTGGGAGTATATATCACATTCTCTTTCTTTCTCTCATCTCTACCCTGTAACTTCCTCAGGTTTGTTTTGTTTGGTTTAATTTGATATGTCTAAGAATTTCCTACGTCTGCAAAGCATTTATAGCATTTATATCCCTTTCTCTCCTGTTCAACTCTTCTCATGCCCCCTCCTACTCTCTCTCTCAACTCTGTGGACCTCTTCTTTAATTATTATTATTCTGCACACACACACAAACACACACACACAACCTGTTGAGTTCATTTAATGTTGCTTACATGTATATGTGCTTAAGGTTGAGCACTTGATAGTGGAAAAGCTATTAGGGAACTCATCCCTGAAGAAAACTGGTTCTCCTTCTCTCAGCAGCCATTAATTGCCTATAGCTCTTCATCTAGGGGTGGGGTGTTATGCAATTTCACCACCATTGACATTTCAACTGTCATTATTATTATGCAGGTCTTGTTTTGGAGACCACATTTTGAGATTTCATGTGCACATCTCCCCTGTCATACATAAAAGACACCGTCTCACAGCAGACATCCTGATCCTCTGGCTCTTCTAATCATTCAGTTTCCTTTTCCACCATGTTGCCTGGATCTTAGGTAGTAGGCTTGCTCAGTCGGTAGAGCATGAGACTCTTAATCTTCAGGGTCATGGGTTCAAGTCCCACATTGGGCGCCACCTCACACTGCAAATTATCTAATTATTGTAGTTATTAGTAATTATAAACTGTAAGATTAGGCTGGCAGAGTAGCCAGCAGCTTGGCAGAGGATTGGGTGGCCTGGTCAGCGTGCCTTAACTGGTTGCCTAACTTATCCTGGAGAAAGAGCCCCAGGATCAAGGGTGGCCTACACCACCTGTAACCTAAACTCAATTAATATAAGTTGTAATATTAGGCTGGTAGAATTACCGGCAGCTTGGCAGGAGATTTGCCTGGGCTCTGGGGGAGTCCAGAAGTCCTAAGGCCCGGGACTACTTAGATTGAGGGCCTATAAGCCACCGCAGTCTTTTCCCCAATAATTAAATACACCAAGACCTTTTAATGTTTTAACACTTAGCCCTTAGCTGGGCAGACTCTCAATTAGCTACACTAAGTTAACCCGGATCACCTAATCCCAAACCGCCATGTGCCTGCGATTACCTTCCAGCCTTCTCCAGAGGTCTGTCTCCTTCTGTGGCTCCCAGCGGGAAATGGGAGAATCTCTATGTGTGCCCAGGGTTCCTGTTCTAATCTCAGTAAGTCCCGCCTTCCTATACTCTTTCTGCCCAGCTAAATGGCCATAGTGACTTTTATTAATCAATCAAGAGAAAGCCTCAGAAGGAGTGGTAACCAGATCTCAGCATTGAATTCAACCTATCAGAAGCAATGATATTAAATCTTCCCTCAATAATGGTATGTTCTCTACATTTTTGCCAGTAGTGGATTTCTGTATTATTATTTTTCTGCTTCAGAAAGAGATTTCTGTGATGAGGGCTGATTATTATTATTTTTTTAATAATTTATTTTTTATTTCTTCAAGTTACATCTCAATCACAATCCCCTCCCTACTCCCCCCTCCAGTCCCACCCTTCCACCCTCCTCCCCATCAACCCCCCCATCCTCTTCCCTTTTTTTTTTTTAGATCATTATAGTAATAAGAAAAAGAACCATTTGTTGGACTGAAAGGGAGAGCTGTTGGGGGGAAAAAGAGATACCTTGAGGGCTGATTATTATAAGGGTAAATTTTTAAGTGAATCTATGGAAATAGTAAAAATTATATTTAGTGAGGTCACCCAGCACTAAAAGGCAGGTACAACATGATCTCTGCCATATGCAGATCCTAGCATTGACTCTAGTTTTGTATCTTCCATTTGGAGTAACTGTGGAAGCCAGGAAACTAGAAAGAGATCTTTTAAATATAGAGAATATGGTAAGGAGGTGCTATAGTAGAACATGGGTAAAATGAGAGATAGGAAATACTGGTAGTGGAAAGAGTTAAATAAAGAGGAAAAAGAGGAGGCTGAAAGAAATGAGGGAGTTCAGGGAAACTGATCATCTCAAATAAAGGGAGTTTAAAAAGGTCTACAATTTTGTAAACTAACTAAAAAGCATGTATAAAAGAATTTGAAAGTAAATGCTATACATAGATAATGCTGCTCCTAGAAACAAGGAAATGAAAATCTCCATACCAGGTGTAGGCTATCTCCATAAAGGGTATCAAAGAGGTTCAAGGGTTCCCAAAACAACACAATCTCTTGCCTTTCTTCTTGATTGCCCTCTAGAACTAGATCATAAGAATCTACTGCTTAATATGCCACATGAGTTGATTACAAAATATGCATAAATCAAGTTGGAACTGAGAAGGAATGATACCATCTGACTTGTTTTCAAAGTGCCAGGGGAAAAAGGACATCAATGGAACTCTACGAACTCTGTGAACTCTAGGAACTACAAGAATTATAATATCAAACTGACAGGTATGATATATCCACAACTCAATAGTGGCATTACTGTTAGATATAAGGATATACAACCACCTTCCAGTCTGGATTCAAGGACTGCTACATAGGAGGGAAACCAAGCTCCAGTACCATAGTACTATAAATCTGGTGAAAAACCCATGCTGCGGGAGTTCATAGGCCCAAAGGGAAAACTTACTACTGATATTTAACTACATAGACACAGCAGTGAATTATCATATAAATATCCCTGTTTCAACCAACAGACAAATGTCAGCAATAATCAGAGAAGTCTCTCTTTGAAGTGAAAGCTTTGAATGCAGATATTTATGGCTTCCAGTGATTCTAGGAATAAGATAGCTGATAATTCAGCCCTAAATGAAACATTTACACAACTCACACTAAGGGTCCGGGAACTCTGTGGGAGAAAGAATAGAAAACATATAAGAATCACAGATAGAACGAAGGGCCATAAAATATCATCCTTAAGCAGGACATTGCAACCATGAACTCACAGCAGTTATAGTAACTTGCAATGAGCAAGTATAAGACAGACCCTGTCTAGTATTTGTTACTCATAAATTCATTCTGTATACCCATGGGAGAGCTACCAGATTCTCATGTATAGTTTCCAGACCCATGGTCACACAGATAACCCAAATTAAAATCACCAGATCAGAAAAAGAAATGAATTTAAGGGAGGGGTTAGTCGGGAAAAAGAGTGAAGAGAGACAGAGGAGGAAGAGGGATAAGACAGGGTGGGACTGAGAGCAATTGGAATACATTATATACATGTAAGAAATGGTCAAAGGACAAATTTAATTAATGAGATATATGACTCTGTAGTTTTTACCTAGTCATATAAAAATACGCTTGAAATCCTTTTTGAAATTCTGTTATAAAGAATCAGGCCAAGAAGCATTATAAATCATCCCACCATCCTGAAACACCCACCACAAACATTTTGTTGTTGACCCTTCCTTCCTTGATCAATATGTGCATAACCACACATTCAAAAAGGCCACGTTCTACTTCTATTATTATGTGGTTGCATTTGTTTGCTTTCTTTTTTCTCATATGCTATCCCTATATCATTTTTTCACTAACAAAAAAATCAATATAAAGTATCTAGCTGTTACTTGTTTTCTATATTCATGCTATCATATAAACATATGTTCATAACAGCATTTTAAATCAAATTATCCCTCTAATTTAAGAGTAGATTAAATCTCTAAGCAGGATCCGAATAATGAAAGTGCCAAAATAGTCTGAAGAGTTTAAAGAGCTGTCCTGGACACAATCGTCACATGACTTTCTTAGAGAGGAACATCTACTTCTGGGACAAAGACCCTTACCCCCCAGATCCATCTTACAACATGATGGCTAATTTAGATGCAGCCGAGGAATCAGAACTTTCACTTCCTGATAAGGAAGAAGATGTTACTCTCTCAGCAAACCAACAACAGGAGCAAGAAAGAAAAGCAGTATTAAAATCCTTGGCAAGGGTAGGGATGTTTTTACAAGGAGATCCTGCCATGCTATTTCACCAAAGGAAACTGATCAGCCCAATCAGCACTTCACCATCTTCAACCACAAAGGAGTTCTTGGAGGTCTAGCAATATGGCTCAGCCATTAAAGGCTAGGCTAGGCTAGACTCAACTAAAAATAGAAGAATTATTGGAGAGAGTGATCCATTACTGTAGGACTTTAGAGTCCTGAAATAAAAGCTGCTAAAATTCCTTTGGTATCAGAATAAGTACAGAAAGTTGAAGAAGGTAAAGCTTCCATAAGTCAAGTGATATTAACAATACATATGCTAAGGTGGTATTGAAAGGATCCCTTTTGGGGGTGTTTTGAAAAAAAAAACTCAAGATTTATTTTTTGCCAAGAGGTTAAGTGAAATTATCTTTAAAATCTTGACCAAAAATGTATCTTTACTTCATGAAGAACTTTTAATATAAAGAGTCATAGTACCAAGGTTCTGAGAATAGGCATGCCACTGAAGATTCTACAGATGGAGTCCCCCAAAGAAATTGCTCCATCAATTAGATATATGTCCTGACAGAATACAAGGACTAGAAAGAACCTTCTGACTATACTCGCCATTGACTGCTTACCTGTCTTCTATCTTCTCTGCTGTAATATCGGAAGAATCAAAAGCAGCAAGACAATGAGGAGGAAAAGGAGACAGGACAGTAAACAGGTATTCATCGCCCCCTCTATATGCCCTGTCTCTTACCATCATCTTCATGACTGCTGCTACAAAACCCAGGGTCTAGACAGGGCTAAGGCAAAGATGATCTGAATTGGTTAATAAGTTGATATTAGATTGCTCTGGGTTATTTTGTTAACTGAAAAAGGAACTGGAAAAACCAAAAGATATAACATAAAGAAATAATTCAAAGACAAAGAAGAAAGATTTGATAAAGTCTGATCATCAGTAGAGAAAAGTAAAATATATGTGCTCATCACATCCTTTTGAGACCTTCACTATAGTATGCAAGGTCTGTCTGCCTACACACACACACACACACACACACACACACACACACACACACACAGACACACACAGACACACTCAAACATACACAGACACATGCACACTACACACACTACTCACGGGAGGTAGAGAGAGAGAGAGAGATCATTCTATATATAAAATCCAATCATATACATCAATGTGTCTCCCTCTCCTTTTTAGTAATATCTGAAGATCTCCAAACTTAGATCTAATTTGTTCATATGATTTCTTTTGAATCCTTGGTATTGATAATACCTCACATATTGCTGTTCTTTTTTAAAAGGTGGTAAGTAAAAGACATATCTTGTTACTCTTGTGTGGGTGTACAGGTGTGTGTGTGCATCTGCATGACCACACTATGTATATACATGTGTACATGAAAGCCAAAAGAAGTCAGAATTTCTGGATCTTGAGTTACAGGTGGATTTAAGCCAATTGAAAAGGGTTCTGGGAACTGAACTCAGGTCCTCTGTGAGAGCAATATGCCTTCAACCACTAAGTCACCTCTCAAGTCCCCTAATCCTGACTGGTTGTAGTTGAATGTATATTAATTTCATGAATGCTCTTCTCTGATAAATTTCTCATATTATCATTTGCCTGCTATTTACTCAGTTATCTTTTTCTTTAAAATATAAAAAACTTTATGGGCCTAGAGAGATGGTTCAGTGGTTAAGAGCAATTGTTGCTCTTGAAGATGACCTGTGTTCAATTCCTATCATCTAAATAATGTTTCACAACTATCTGTAACTACAGTTCCAGGGGATCCAACAGGCATGCATTGAGTGCACGTACATGCATGTAGACAAAAAATATTTATACACACAAAATAAATAAATAAAATTTAAAGGACTTTTAGTATAATACAGAATTTAAATATTTATGTTCCAAATATTAAAATTATTATTAAAAATGTACTGGGTATTCCTATGGATATTTCTAGGCTGTAAAAACAAACATTTTGTTTTAGGGTTACTTTATATAAAGTAAAAATCATATAAAATCTGTACAGATATTACAGATACTAAACATACCTCACTAGTTTAATCTTTCTCTTGTTTTGTATCTTCCATCAGCATAACATATTTGTTAAACTAAGAAATCAACATCAATTTTTTTATCGATACCTAAATTCTAGATTTCATTCAAATTTTGCTAACTTTTCCACTGATTTGGGGGTTTTTGTTTGTTTGTTCTAGGATCAAAAGTGGTTACCTGCAATAATTTGTTCTAAGACAAACCATTGTATCTTTTAAAAAATATTGTTTAGTTTGTAATAGCTTCTCAATCTTCACTTGTTTTTCATGACTGGCAATTTTAAGGGTTGTGAGTCAATGATTTTATAGAATCTCCTGAGTTTTTATTTGCCCAATGTTCTCTTCATGGTTAAACTATAGCTATGTTTTTTTTTATTAAATACTTTATTTTCTTTCTTCAAGTTACATCTCAGTAACAAACCCTTCCCAATTCCTCCTTCCTGTCCCACCCTTCCACCCTCTTCCCCCCCAACAGCTTCCCCTTTCAGTCCAACAAATGGTTCCTTCTCTAATAACAGTAAATACTATACAAAACAACAGAAATAAATATGCCACATTTATGAGAGTTAAATGGCCCAGTATACATTCCCAATGTCCAGTTCATACATATTTCACCCCTGACTTTAACATTCTACCATCTAACCATCTCCATGAATTTAAAGTTCTATAACTGACTTAGCTTTCATACTAACTTGCATCACTATTATAACCATCTTCTTAGATCTAGAATGCCCTCTTGATTCCTAAACAACTCAAAATTTAACTATGAGACTCTAGCTGTCTATTCTTCAACCACCTCAGAGACCTGAGAGGGATAAATATATCTGATTATATAGGAAGTGCAGGGCCTGCAGCTTTCAATACTGAGAAATGACAAACCAGTGACTGCCTGGACAATTCCCCTTTTCTCTCCACACATTCCAGCATCAGTCTTCAGCCTTTTGGTTCTGTTTCTCTGACAGACATTGATTGTACAGCAGGAATTATGAAGGACTTACCTAACCTGTCTTGGCAGAGCTAGGCTGTCGACTTCCCTGCTACCAAGTTTTGTCCTTTTTGGACAGCAGTCTGTCTGCAGTTGGAGCAAGGAGTTTTTTCATGCCAAGAGATAGGCTTGCCACTAATTCAACCATCTCACACAGGAGATTCTTCAATGCTTATCTTCTACTTGGAGTAGAATAGGGGTTGCTGTCAGGAGCTGATATGTCTCAATATCAAAAAAAAAAGAAAATCTTAATTTAAGATAACATCTTTGAATGCCATATTCTGCAGATCTCTTGGGGTTTTTGAAGATGCCCTATCCGTCTCTTGTATTTAGATAAGCAAATGTTGCTTGTCTCTTAACAACTTGATTACTGAGTAGTTTAGAGAATATCTGTGATAGACTGTCATAGAAGCTAACAAAGTGACATGTTTGCATGAATAGGAGTTTGTTTTTCTTAACTATCCTAAACAGTTTTAGATGGTTGGTATCAAGAGGCCAGAGCTTCACATTTTATTTTTAAGTATCTCTAGGTATGATACCATTAGGAAGCATTACCTTTAATTTTGTATCAATATACAAAGATCTATTCAATTGTGGCTAAATATACTCTTAATTTTGTATCAATATACAAAGATCAATGCCTATGTAGCCCAATATAATCTTAATATTACATCTATATACAAGGGTCAATACCATTGTGGCCAATTATAATCTTAATTTTGTATCAATATACAAAGATCAATATCGATGTAGTCCAATACGATCTTATTTTTGCACAATAAACAATGGTCAATACCACTTTAGCCAAATATACTACTAATTTTGTATCAATATACAAAGGTATAAGGGCATATTCAATAATCTGTCCCTTTTTCTTGGTCCTTCCTGTGCTATGTCTATGTCTCATTTTTCTCAAGACCATGCACTCCTACATAGGAGAGGAAGAAGGATACAGAAAAGGGAAAGAAGGAATACGCTGGGTCTAACCTCCAAAACCCATTAAACAGGGCCATTTAACAGCTTGTAATCTCTTCCCTTAAATAACAGAGTTTTCAGTTATCCTTCAAATAACCAAAAAGGGGGGGGCGGAGAAACACCCTCCCCACCCTCTGGGTATGGGACGTCGCTCTCTTAAAATGACTTCCTGCTGATTTGGGTCATAGTAAACCTGTTTGGGGCCCAAACCAAAATGGAAAAATGGTTAAAAATGTTAGTACAATCCTTTTATGTTCAGTCCTTCTGTTCTCAGCTGTTTAGATGTCCTAAGGAGTTTGTAGGCAGAAGCTGATCTTGCAGGCTTTACTGAGGTTCTGGCTGGGGCATTGTGTAGAGCTGAACGGTCTTAGCAATATTGAATTGTTGTGGTTGTAGGCTTTTGATGGAGACAGTTATAGAGGGAGTCTGTCAGGCTGAATCAACTGGGTCACTCGTCTTCTTTGGTGTCTGATTCTGTTTTCTGCTGAGGTTTCCGTTGTCCAGTTGTCCCTGGGTTCCTTGAATGGATGCTTTGATTCTCCTGGAATGATAAGAACAGAGCCCTGCCCTAATCCTAACTCTGGGACAATTACCCTCTTTTTTTTTTGTTGGTGGGGGGGCTAGGTAATATTTCTCCTGAAGCAAATTTGGTTTTTTGACAATATATAAAGCGTTATCTTTCAATCTGGGTTAAAGAAGAAATTATTTTGTTATTTTGGAGCTAAACCAGCTTTAGTGTATATATTTTGAGATCTCGAAGGACAATTTGTTTGTATTGAGTGGGCCTTTTGTAAGTAGCTTTTAAACTTAGTTCCTTCCAAATCCTATGTGTGTGTCTCTGCATTCTAATTATTGGGATCAGAGACCTGTGGTTCCCATCTGAAGGTATTAAAGATGTGTTCCACCACTCCTGGATCGAAGTTTTTCTCTATTTAGAGTTTGTTTTGTATCAGGCTGATCTTGAACTCTGAGATCTGCCTCTTTCTGTCTCTAGTGTGTTGGGATTAAGGGTGTACTCTTCTTGAATGATGGGATTAAGGGTGTGCACCCTCACCACCCTGTTCCATGTAACTCTAGAATTTATAAGACCATTAACTCTATGGTGCTCCTCCCGTCTCTGCTGAAGTTAAAGGCATGGGTTAACACCACAATTCTCATGTATTTTACCTTAACTCTTCGTTTTTTCGACACTTGGAGGTTTATAAAACCAGGTTGAATGGCTGTATCCTTTATTTTATTTACAGTGTTTTAGCATTGTTACCTGCTTTTTTTAATTAATAAATTTATTTGTTTGTTGCTTCAGGTTACATCCTATGGGACCTCATGAAACTGAAAAGCTTCTGTAAGGCAAAAGACACTGTCATTCGAACAAAACGGCAACCAACAGACTCGGAGAAAATCTTCACCAACCCATCATCTGATAGAGGGCTATTATCTAAAATCTACAAAGAACTCAAGAAACTAAATGCCAAGAAACCAAATAATCCAATCAAAAAATGGGAGACGGAGCTAAATAGAGAATTCACAAAGGAGGAATCCCTAATGGCCGAGAGACACCTGAAGAAATGCTCAACATCCTTAGTCATCAGAGAAATGCAACTCAAGACGACCCTGAGATTCCATCTAACACCTGTCAAAATGGCTAAGACAAAGAGCTCAAATGACAGCACATGCTGGCGAGGGTGTGGCGAAAGGGCAACCCTACTCCATTGCTGGTGGGAGTGCAGGCTTGTGCAACCACTATGGAGGTCTGTCTGGTGATATCTTAGAAATCTTGGAATAACCTTGCCTCAGGACCCAGCCATACCACTTCTGGGTATACACCCAAAGGACCCCTCACAGAGACATAGGGAAGTCTCATCTATGTTCATAGCAGCCTTATTTGTAATAGCTAGAAATTGGAAACAACCCAGATGTCCCTCAACTGAAGAATGGATTAAAAAACTGTGGTACATCTATACAATCGAATATTACTCAGCTATCAGAAACAATGAAATCATGCAATTTGCAACCAAATGGATGGATCTAGAGAAGCTCATCCTGAGTGAGCTAACCCAGACTCAGAAGGATGTACATGGCATCTATTCACTTATAGTAGGATTTTAGCTATATCGTACAGGATATCTGTACTACAGCCAACACACCAAAGGAACATGGACATAGACTTTTTTTTTCTTTTTCTTTTTCCTTTTCCCTTTTCTTTTTCCTCTCCTTTTTGTTGTTATTCTTTGTTTTTGTGGGTTTGTGTGTTTGTGGGTCTTTTTTTAGTATTTCCCCAGTAGCAAGGAGACACCTTTCACTGGCAGTACTGCCTCATAGGCCCCCGGTGAATGAAGAGGCTCTTGGCCCTCATATGACTCCTGATCTGTGGTGAGAGACTGTTGTTATGCAGGGACTCTCCACCCCAGAGGAACAAGACGGAAGGGTCAGGGGGTAGAGCATGGGAGGGTGGGACTGGGAAGTGGGAAAATAGCTATGGTTTTTTAGAATAGTACCACCGATGTGGCCCCTCCTCCACAACACATGATCCCAGGTAATGCTTGTTCTTCATGCAGCACCACTGACAATGGTAAACTCCAATTGTGTATCATAGTATCTGTCAAATCTCATTACTGTGAAATTATCTGTTCTTTTACATAGTCTATTCCTTGAAAGCAAGTTGCTAAAGCCATACTTTCTTTGTAATCAGCATCAATTTTCATTTAAAGTTTTGGGTCCTTACCTAAAACATCCCTTCATAGCTTAAGGGAAAAGTCCAGCCTCCAAGCATGACCCATGGTACCACAAAGTGTTTAATCCTTACTATCTTCCCATACTTCATTCAGACACATCAATTAACTTTCTTTCTTTCTGTAGCCCACTCTCTGACTTAGCTAAAGTAAACCCCATTCTTTCTTCACATATCAATTTAATAGACTCCTTTGATTCAGAAGTACATTTTGTGAGATCTCCAATTTGGATCTGCTTACACATCTGTAAGCCTGAACCACATGACATCCTTCCCTGCAATAGATATTATAGTCTACAGTAGGCAAATAACATCTGTTCTTTCTTTTGTTTTCAGAGTCTAAAGTAGTGCCCGATGCAAATACGTACTTAATAAAAATTGACCAAAAAATAAATCTTGCTGTAAAAGACCATGAATTGAGCACAATATCTCTCAAAGCATGTATAGTGCTCTAGAATTTCACTCATATAGTCAGCAGTTCTTGTCTACCTTCCTTATGCATGCTAGGTCCTAGAGAGCAGGAGACTAAATAGAATGACAGACACAGTTCTCTGTTTCCATGACTTTACAAACATGTAACACATAAAATCATAAACATTTTTTCAAGAATGTGGCCATTCCAAAAGTCCCTCAAAGATCACACATAGTGTAACACTGACAGGCCAAGCATCTAGTCCCCAGGGAACCATGAGCTCCAGTTACCCAGAAAATAAATCAAATTTTCTACTTTCTAATATAACTTCTCTTTGAAAGTGTAAGTGCACAGTAAGTGGTGGCTATGGTGGCCCTATAAGACCAGGGGCTGGACACATCAAAGGAAGGCAAGAATGACTTAAAAATGGAGATTTCAGAAAAACAGAATATTATTTCAACAACTACTCATACAGATTCAATTTCAGAATCTGAGTCAGGAAATCTGGCTCTATGGATTGTGGCCAGGGTTATTTTTTAAACTCCTACTACAGATATTTATTTAGCCTAACTTGAGAAAATTCAAATGGAGGGCCCTTGACCTTTCATATTAGATTTAATTTGTTTCTCTTTTAAATTGAGTGTTCTTATTGGATTCTGTATGGTCCATAGAATCATTCTGTTAAGTTGGAGGTAAAGCTTCCAATTATGAAATCCAAGTATTCTTGTGACTTATGACCCAACCAACTCATATTACTGCTGACTGTGTGAACTATAGACCTCCTAAAATATTAATTGTGCAATTTCTGCTGAGGCCCTTGCTGCTTCTCATAAATATGAGTTTCCCAAAAATGAAGTCACTACAGTCATCTGGTGTTATGAATAATTTTTATCCCATAAAAGCTGAACTGGAATGGTTTTAATAAAGACACTCTCAGCTTCCTAAAGCATGATTACTTTGGTAGCTATGTGAATATAAACAAGAGAGATTTAATATACATTTAAAATATCTTGTTTAGGCTTCTATTTCCCAGTCCATAAAAAATCTCTAGTTATTTTCTGCTATATAAATAGCTCAGCCATGCCCTAGACGCCATGCCCAACCCAGAGTTTATGCAGACTAATGATCATGTATTTCCCAAACACACTCTAACTCACCATGAGGCCCCTAGCTCGCAATTAGAGGAGGAGGTAACTTAGTGTCTTTCATCCAAAGAGAAAAGCTTTAAAAGTTATGAGTTTACATCTTACATTTTACTGATAAAGTATATAAAATAAATTAAAATGTAGATAAACATATTCATTGAAAAGAGAGCTGAATGTTAGTAAAATGAGTCAATTTCTGAAGGTGAATGAGACTTCTACAATTAGTATGTTCATCTTATTTATAGTGCCTAAGCCATCTTTATATTCTTATTGTCCACACAACTTTAGAGCCATTAGTAACTATGTCAGAAAAATACAAGAACACAAAGCAGTAGCCACTCTCAAAGAATAAGCCTAAAATAAAATGAAAGATGGAGGGGGGTCACATTTATGCATGAAGTTGTAATAAATAATGTAGTCTCTCCAAATGAAAGTGCTGGAATAATCAAACTAATTTTCTAAAGTTATTCTAGTGTATTCAATTATAGGTTTTAATTATTTTGGAGGAGTAACACACAGTGTTAATGAGAGAGATAGAAGTAAAAATCATGGTGATGTTAATCTCCATGTTCCTGCATGCTATAAGCTTTGTTAGACCATGTTAATCAAATATTTGATGAATACTAAGAGCCTTTTGGGATATTAAAATAAACATTGCTCTCATGACTTTGAGAACTAGGTTGACACATAATCACAGCAAGTTAAGATACATGAATTTCACAACCAAAGGGAACATGGGTTGTCAAAAGGAGGTCTTCAGAGGACTGATCAATATGAAATAGAAATAATAGTAAAATAAAAATTAAGGTATATCAAGTGTATTATATAAACTCCTAGAAACCCAAACACGTTGCAATTGTGTTTTTCAATCAAGTCACAATGGAGGAAAAGATTCAGTAGGATATAAAAGATGAGAATTAACTTCCATATCAATTCTTTTTTTTTCATTATATTTGTTTGCTATATGTATTACCCACCTATATGAATCTTATGGCATTTTTCTCTCTGGCATCTTTTTCATGAATTTTGGGGGGAATTTCATATATGAGTACT
Source organism: Lophiomys imhausi (assembly GCA_907164525.1). Lineage (NCBI taxonomy): Eukaryota > Metazoa > Chordata > Mammalia > Rodentia > Muridae > Lophiomys > Lophiomys imhausi. The sequence goes on from CAJQZJ010032401.1 coordinate 7,554,478, forward strand.
AACTATATTTAGTTAATACTGCTACCTCTGACACTCCAAATTCTCCTCCCATGTCACGATCCCCTCAAATTCAAGACCTTATCTTCTTTAATTATTGTTACACATACACACACTCACACATGCATACACACTAATATATGTGACATATATAATATATCATATATATATGTATATACATACATCAACCTTGCTGAGTCCATTTAGAGTTGCTCATATGTGTTTGTGTTTAGGGTTGACTCCTTGAAATTGTATAACCTACTGAGAGCTCATACCCAGAGAATACAGAATACAGATCTTTCAGGAGCCATTAATTTTGTATGGCTCTTCATTTGGGGCTGGGGGTGGAGGCCTAATGTAAGATTTCCCTAATCTGAATTAACATGTCAGTAGGTGTTCTCATTATGCAGGTCTTGTTTACACAACATATTATTGAGATTTCATGGATGCTACTTCCCTGACATATACAAGAAGACACTATCTCACAATGGAAATCTGGTTGTCTGGCTCTTAGTAGAAGGGGAAAAAGGAGGGGTGAAGAAGAAACTCTAGAAATGGGGGTAGTAGACATATGTGCTATCAAGAAGTGAATGGGTGAGATGGATTGGGGCCTTTAACTAAAGAGGGCAGGGGAGGGAGGAATTAGCATTAAGGTTGTTTTTAAAAGCCATAGGGAATCATATTACTTTATGTTGACTTAAAAAATCTATATAAAGTACACATAAGTACTTGTGTTTGTGAAATAAAATAATACTAGATATAAGAAACCTCCATTCCAGTTGATGGTCTACTCCAAAAACAATATAGGCTACTACCATTACTCTTGGTTGCCTCCTAGAACTTGAAAGTAAAGCCTTATTGCTGAAGATACAACATACTTCAGGCACAGACCTTGGAGGAATTGAGTTGGAGCTGATCTAGAAGTCTTCTTCCCGAGGACTAGCTCCCATAGAATCCAAAAGAATATATATATTCCTTAAATATATAACAATAAAAAATGAGGCTATGAACTTGAAAGAAATCAAAGAGGGATATATGGGAGAGTTTGGAGGAAGGAAATGGAAAAGAAAAATGTAACTATATTATAATCTCAAAATTCTTTTAAAGAATGGAAAGTGATTAACACTTAAGAACTACAGTTTTTTGTTTTATATGTAATATATATATGTGTATATACATATACATATACATATACATATACATATATATGTATATATATACATGCCATTGCTACAAATTAAATGGTTTCTGTCTCTCATTGTTTACATTTCATTCATACATTAACACACAAAAAAGGCAAATAAAAGGGTGTTAATACCTGAGGCATTTGAATTTTAATTAGTTTTAATAAGGCTATAAAAATGGATCATTGTTCCCATCAGTTGGGAACCACATGTCTTTGATCCCAAAACTTAGAATGCAGAGACAGGCACATAGGATTAGGAAGGATTTAAGTTTAAAAGCTACTTACAAAAGGCAGGCTGCAATTCAAACAAATTGACCTTTGAGATCTCAAAATATATACACTAAAGGTGTGTTTAGCTCCAAAATAACAAAATAACTTCTTCTTTAATCCAGATAGAAAAATAATACTTTATATATTGTCAAAAAAACAAATTTACTCCAGGAAAAA
>CAJQZJ010032401.1:7556207-7595149 GCA_907164525.1 Lophiomys imhausi
GTTAGGATTAGGGCAGGGCTCTGTTCTTATCTTTCCAGAAGATTCAAGCATCCATTCAAGGAATCCAGGGACAACTGGACAATGGAAACCTCAGCAGAAAACAGATCAGACACCAAAGAAGACGAGTGGCCCAGATGTTCCAGCCTTGCAGACTTCCTCAATAGCAGTTTCCTCAAAAGTCTACAACCACAACAACTCAAAATCGATAAGATGGTTCAGCTCCACAGACTACTCCAGCCAGATCTTCAGTAAAGCTCTGAAGATCAGCTTCTGTCTATGAACTTCTTAGGACATCTAAATAGCTGAGCACAAAAGGACTGAACATCAAATGATTCTATTAACATTTTTAAACATTTTTCCATTCTTATTTGGGCCCCAAACAGGTTTACTATGTCCCAAATCAGCAGGAAGTCATTTCAAGAGAACAATGTCCCATCCCCAGAAGGTGGGGAGGGTGTTCCCCTCTATTTGGTTATTTGATGGATAATAGAAAATTTTGTTATTTAGGGCAAAAGACTACAGGCTGTTAAATGGTCTTGTTAAATGGGTTTTGGAGGTTAGACCCAGGGACTTCTCTCTTTTTCTTTTCTGTATCATTCTTTCTCTCCTATGTAGGAGTGAACAGACTTGAGAAAAATGGGACATAGACATACTATAGGAAAGATCAAGAAAAAATGACTGATTATTGAATATGGCCTTACACCTTTATATATTGATATGAAATTAATATTATATTTGGCTAAATTGGTATTGATCATTGTATATTAATGCAAAATTAAAATTGTATTGGGTTACATTGATATTGATCTTTGTATATTGATATAAAATTAAGATTATATTTGGCCACAATGGTATTGACCCTTGTATATTGATGCAAAATTAAGATTGTATTGGGCTACATCGGTATTGATCTTTGTATATTGATACAAAATTAAGATTATATTTGGCCGCATTGGTATTGATCTTTGTATATTGATACAAAATTAAGGGTAACACTTCTTAAAAGTATTGCTCCTAGTAATGCTTAAAAATGAAATGTAAAGTTTTGGCCTCTTGCTACCAACTATCATAAACTGTTTAGTATAATTAAGAAATGGAAACTAATAGTCATGCAAACGTGTCATTTTGTTAGTTACTATGACAGTCTATCACAATTATTTTCTAAGCTACTCAGAAATCAAGTTTCTAAGAGACAAGCAATATTTGCTTATCTAAATATAAGAGATAGATAGGGCATCTTCAAAAACCTCAAGAGATCTGCAGAATATGGCATTCAAAGATATTTTCTTAACTTAAGATTTTTTGATATCGAGACATGTCAGCTCCTAACAGCACCCCCTATTCTACTCCAAGTAGAAGATGAGCATCGAAGAATCTTCAGTGGGAGATGATTGAATTGGTGGTAAGCCTTTCTCTTGGCAAGAAAAACCCCTTGCTTCAACTGTAGACAGACTGCTGTCCAAAAAGGACAAAACTTAGAAGCAGGTAACTCGACAGCCTCGCTCTGCCAAGACAGGGTAGGTAAGTCCTTCATAATTCCTGCTCTACAATCAATGTCTGTCAGAGAAATGGGTCCAAATGGCTGAAGATTGATGCTGTAATGTATGGAGAGAAAATGGGAACTGTCCAGGCAGCCACTGGTATGTCATTTCTTAGTTTTGGAAACTGCAGGCCCTGCACTTCCTATATAATCAGATATATTTATCCCTCTCAGGTCTCTGAGGTGGTTGAAGAATAGATAGCTAGAGTCTCATAGTTAAATTTTGAGTTGTTTAGGAATCAAGAGGGTGTTCTGGATCTAAGAAGATATTTTTAAAATTGTGTGGCAAGTTAGTATGAAAGCTGAGTTAGATATAGAACTTTAAACTCATGGAGATGGTTAGATAGTAGAATGTTAAAGTCAGGTGCCAAATACATATGGACTGGACATTGGGAATATATGCTAAGCCATATAACTCTCATAATTGTGGCCTATTTATTTCTGTTGTTATGTATTGTATTTATACTTATAAGAAAAACAACCATTTGTTGGACTGAAAGGGAGAGCTGTTGGGGGGAAAAAGAAATACCTAAAACTAAAAAAAAAGGGAAGAGGATGGGGGGTTAAGGGGGAGGAGGCTGGAAGGGTGCGACTGGAGGGGGGAGTAGGGAGGGGATTGTGGTTGAGATGTAACTTGAAGGAATAAAAAATAAATTATTTAAACAAATGGATCATTGGTAAAGAAAATAGTAACCTTATAAGAGCAGAATGTGTTCTCTCTCTCTCTCTCTCTCTCTCTCTCTCTCTCTCCCTCTCTCTCCCTCCCTGTGTGAATGTGTGTGTGTTGAAACAAAAGTTGCAAAATCTGCAAGACAGGAAGAGGGTGGTCACACATGGTGTGTCCACGTTGCTGGTGACCTGATGGACAGCCCACTACATAAATGCGAGAAGTGAATGCCTACATTTGTTTTTCACTACCAGCAAATGGTATTTTGTAGCAGCAGCCTGAACTAAGGTATTCGTCAATTTCAGTTACATGTCATTTGACTTATGAAGAAGTAAGATTAAAAGGAGAGCCTGCTCAGTGTTAGATCTATATCTAAAAATCACAGATGGACCCCAACACAGAGATAATGGATGACTTTAATGCCCCACTCTCAACAATAGACAGAGAATCCAGAAAAAAAAAAAAAACTAAACAGAGAAACTCTGGAATTAAATGACATCATAAATCAAATGAACTGAACAGGTGTCAACAGACATTCTACCCAAACACTAATGAATGCACGTTCTCAGAATCCCCTGGATTCTTCTCTAATACTGACCACAGACTAAAATACAAAGGAAGTATAGAAATATAGAGAGAGCCGGGCGGTGGTGGCGCACGCCTTTAATCCCAGCACTTGGGAGGCAGAGGCAGGCGGATCTTTGTGAGTTCGAGGCCAGCCTGGTCTACAAAGCGAGTCCAGGACAGCCAGAGATATTCAGAGAAACCCTGTCTCGAAAAACCAAAAAAAAAAAAAAAAAGAAATATAGAGAGAAACTGAGACTGCATTCTATCTGAACACAATAGAGTAAATCTGGATAGCAACAGCAATAGAAACCACAGAAAGTACACAAGCTCATGGAAAGTAAATAGCATACTACAGAATCATAATTGTATCAAGAAAGATAATCAAGAAGGAAATTTTAAAAATCCTAGAATTGACTGAAAGTGAAAATATATCATATCAAAACCTATGGGACACAATGAAAGCAGTCCTAAGAGAAAAGTTTATAGCACTCTGTGCCCATATATATATGAAAAGAGTGATCTCAATTAATAACCTAATGATGTACCTGAGAGACTTCTAAAAGAACAAACAACACCCAAAAAGTAGACGGCAAAAACAGCATCAAAATCAAGGCTGAAATTAGTGAAATAGAAATAAGTAAAGCAATAAAAAATCAATAAAATGAACAGTTGGTTTTTAAAAAGATTAACAAAGTCAACAAACCTCTAGTCAAATTAGCAAATATTATCTTGATTTTCAAAGGAATACTCAGCATTCTGAACCCTAAAGTCTTACAGCTTGACATTCTTCAGTCATCTCTAACCAGTCCTTTGAGTTTAAGGCATGAACAGGTTCTCTAAAGTTAATTATATCTCAAAGACAAAAAAGCATTATGTCACCATCAAGTATAAAAAAAAAATAATTGTGTCAAATTTGAGAAAGGTGAGTTAAAGTTTATCTTGTTGCCTCAGAAAGCCATGAAGAATTTGGTCATGGGAATTAGAATAAGTTAAACCAGATTAATTAGAAAGAAGCCTGAGAAATTCAGATGACAGAAAATCCTCTTACTTTTCTCTAAAATCAATGGAATGAGAAAAATTCCAATGCTAGTATTTGTCTATTATATGATGCAGAAAACTAAATGATTCAGTGTTCTTTCTTCTTGAGACAAATACAATTACAGGAAGAAGAAAAAGCTGTTTCAACTTGGTAGAGAGGCTGCTGTACTACCTATGTGATACTCTCTCTCTCTCTCTCTCTCTCTCTCTCTCTCTCTCTCTCTCTCTGTGTGTGTGTGTGTGTGTGTGTGTGTGTGTGTGTGTGGTGTTCTGCTGATTCATCCCTCCCATCATCCACATAGAACACTTGGAATGAAAAGTGTCACCAATAATACTGTACAAGTCTTTCAAATGCTTCAAGTTTATAATAGGCTTATGATTCATTACAAGAAAAAAGATGACCAGAACACCTAGTTTTTACCCTCACTATAAAGATGCATAGGCAACTTTTTTTCTTGTACTGGTAATTTTAGAGGAAAGCAAAGGAGGTGTTCCTGTCATGCTTATCATCTTAGAACTATCACATGCCCTTCATTCTCTTGTCATTGGTGACACAGTTTTTCTTCTTTATTCTTAATACACGAGTCTACTCTAATGAACTCATTCATAGCAGAGGACAAAAAGATAAGCCTCTGCATAATGGTAACCAGTAAGCTAGTGGATTAGACTGGTATTAAACAAACAAATAAATATGCCATATATCAAAATGAAAGAAAATAACTATTTAAAATGAAGTGAGGAAAAGGGGCAGAGGGTCCATGCTGGGTTGTTTTGGGGATGAAAGTCAATAAAGGCCCTTACAAGCAATTGATAACTTAAGTGGAAAAGTGAGTCAAACCCTCACAAAATGATCCACAAGGAAAGGCAATTCTAAAGAGCAGAGAAAAGTGCAAAGAATCATTGTATTTTTAAAAGTCAAGTTGTTATCCTGACTGGAGCCAAGTGAGCAAGAAAGAAAGTGAAAGCTGACGTGAGAAAGGAACAGAATTCAGTGTGAGCACTTGCTCAACAAGAGACAGAGTGAGGTAGAGAACTTGATGGAAATAGTTTGATACATTTCAGTCATACAAAAAGGAAATTTAAAAATTACATCCGTGTGCCTACCCAGAACCCAGTCAGAGAAATACTACAGATCCTCTTTCATATTGCTACAGCAACAAAACATTAAGGTAATTAGAGATCAATCTAACAAAATATTAGAAGATCTTTAGGGAGAAAAGGTTAATAAATCTTATTGAGATATAAAAGGAAACTTACAGAGATCATTTATTAATATGTAGAAAGATTTCATATCAAAATAGATCAATTCCCTACATTTTAATGGAACTGGAAAGAACAATTCTTGCATTTACATAAAAATTTAAAAGGCAAGAAGTTCATTATACCTGGCAGGGAAAGTACCAGCACTTTTTCCCCTAGAATTTCAATGAGTGAGAATAATAGTATAGGGATATCCTTCAATAGATTCAAATTTCTTTCTTACTTAAAAAAAATCTAGAGGTCTTAACTTCCTTAGAATCAAACCTTTTCCCTCGCATTTTAAACCATTTAAAGATTATTATGTGTAGCCTTGGTTGCAATCCACTTGTTAAGTCTTTATTCTTACATGTAAAACACAATGCTAGAAACTATACCCAATAAGTGGTCTCTATATACTTAACTGGGTATCTTTTGTAATTAATACTGTGAATTACATACCAAAAATGGAAATATTTCTAAGACCTGGCTTTAATATGGGAAGGTTTTAGTGTTACTGTAATGTATATCCTATACAAACAAGCATTTGTGTGTGTATCTGTGCTAACTTCAATAGAGGACAAATATATATGAAAATCGATTCCTCTGTATCTGACCACTGAACATGGTCAGCGGAAACAATGATTCATTTTCACACTGAAATTATATCACAATTGGTAGATAAGGAATCATTAACAAAAACATTTCTAAAAAAACCAATGAAATAAAATTTGACACTTTTAAAATAGAAGCATGAAGAGTTGTGTTGGTATTTTGACAGGAATTGCATTGAATCTGTATATAACTTTTGGTAGGATGGCCATTTTTATTATGCTGATCCTACCTATCCATGAGCATGGAAAATCTTTCCATCTTCTGATGGCCTCTTCAATTTCGTTCTTCAAGAACTTGAAGTTCTTGTTGTACAGGTTTTTCACTTGCTTGGTTAGTTACCCCTAAGTATTTTATATTATTTGTGGCTATATAAGGGGTTTGTTTCCCTTATTTCTTTCTCAGCCCATTTGTTTGTTGTATAAAGAAGGGCTTCTGATTTCTTGAATTAATTTTGTATCCAGCCACCTTGCAAAGGTGTTTATCAGTTGTAGGAGTTATCTGGTGGAATTTTTGGGGTCACTTATGTATACTATCATATCATCTGCAAATAGGAATAATTTGACTTCTTCATTTCCAATTTGTATCCCCTTGATCTCCTTTAGCTGTCTTATTTCTCTAGCAAGAACTTCAAGTACTATGCTGAAGAGATATGATGAAAATGAACATCTTTGTCTTGTCCCTGAGTTTAGAGGAAGTGCTTCAAGATTCTCTCCATTTAATTTGACATTGGCTACTGGCTTGCTGTATATCTCCTTTATTATTTCTAGGTATGGTCCCTGTATGTCCATTCTCTCCAGGACTTTTAGCATGAAGGGGTGTTGGATTTTGTCAAATGCTTTTTCAGCATCTAGCGAGATGATCATGTGGTCTTTTTTTTCTTTCAGCTTATGGAATAATAAAAAACCCAAAATACCTAAGTCAATCCTGCACAATAAAAAAACATCTGGAGGCATCACCATCCCAGATTTCAAGCTATACTACAGAGCAATAGTAATAAAAACAGCATGGTACTGGTATAGAAACAGACCAGTGGATCAATGGAATTGAAGACCTAGAAATGAACCCACACACCTATAGTCACTTAATTTTTGACAAAGGAGCCAAAACTGTACAATGGAAAAAGGACAGCATCTTCAACAAATGGTGCTGGTCTAACTGGATGTCAACATGTAAAAGAAAGAAATTATACCCATACTTATCACCTTGCACAAAACTTAAGTCCAAGTGGATCAAAGACCTTAATATAAAGCCCAATGCACTAAATCTAATAGAAGAGAAAATGGGGAAAATCCTCAAACTCACTGGCACAGGTGACAACTTCCTGAACAGAACATCAATAGCTCAGGCTCTAAGACCAACAATAAATTATTGGGACCTCATGAAACTGAAAAGGTTCTGTACAGCAAAGGACACTGTCACTAGAACAAAATGGCAACCTATAGATTGGGAAAAGATCTTTACCAGCCCCACAGATGACCGAGAGCTAATATCCAAAATTTATAAAAAACTCAAGAAATTAAACACCAAGAAACCAAATAATCCAATCAAAAATGGGAAACAGACCTAAACCAAGAATTCACAAAGGAGGAATCTCTAATGGCAAAGACACATTTGAAGAAATGTTCATCATCCTTAATCATCAGAGAAATGCAACTCAAAAAGACTCTGACATTTCATTTCACACCTGTCAGAATGGTTAAGATAAAAAACTCAACTCATGGAGATGGTTAGATAGTAGAATGTTAAAGTCAGGTGCCAAATACATGTGGACTGGACATTGGGAATGTATGCTAAGCCATATAACTCCCATAATTGTGGCCTATTTATTTCTGTTGTTTTGTATTGTATTTATTGCTATAAGAGAAAGAACCATTTGTTGGACTGAAAGGGGGAGCTGTTGGGGGGGGTGAAAGATATACATTAAACTTTAAAAAATGGAAGAGGGGGGTTGAGGAGGAAGAGAGTGAGAGGGTAGGGCTGGAGGGGGGAATAGGGAGGGGATTGTGATTGAGATGTAACTTGAAGAAATAAAAAATAAATTTAAAAAAACTCAAATGACAGCACATGCTGGCAAGGTTTTGAAGAAAGGGGAAGACTCCTCCATTGCTGGTAGGAGCAACCTTGTACAACCACTATGGAAATCAGTCTGTCAATATCTTAGAAAACTTGGTATATCCCTACCTCAAGACCAAGCCATACCACTTCTGAGTATCCACCCAAACGATTCCTCACCAAATCACAAAGACATCTCTTCACCTATGTTCATAGCAGCCTTATTTATAATAGCTAGAAACTGGAAACAGCCCAGATCACCCTCAACTGACGAATGGATTAAAAAAATTATGGTACATTTACACAAGGGAATACTACTCAGCTATCAAAAACAGGAAATCATGCAATTCGCAAACAAATGGATGGAACTAGAAAAGCTCATCCTGAGTGAGCTAACCCAGACTCAGAAAGATGCACATGGCATCTATTCACTTATAATTGGAGTTTAGTCATATAGGATAGGATAACTATCCTACAACCAGTAAACCAAAAAGATCAGGAACATAGACTTAGTTACTTATCAATGGGACAATTTGCCCTAGGGGTGTTACCATATAGGCTACCAGTGCAAGAGGAAGCTCTTAGCCCTCATATGAATGCCTAACTGAGGGGGGCTGATATATAGGGACACTGCACATAGGAGGAGTGGGATGGGTGGGAAAGGGAGGAGAGGGTGGGAGGGTGGAACTGGGAGGGGTGGAAAGAGGCCACTATGATGGAGTTGTAGCTTGATGTAATAAATAAACATTGTAATAAAAATAGAAGCATGAGAGATTTATGTTAATGCCTGAAACTCTATGACCCACAGAAGCTTGTCCTATAAATATCTCTAAAGAGGCCAGCTTGGCATGTAAAAATTATATGGTAACACCATTCCCATGTTGATTTCAATGAGGAAACAGTTTTAATTTTTGAAAATCAATATGCTATAATGGCATTCTTACAGCCTACCACAGCTCTAGAGGTAAACTTGGAGGAAATAAACCTTTAACATTAACAGTTGGCCAATATGGCACTGACCTGATCAACTTAGTAGGTTTTACAAATATGAAGCATTCCTATAATTTCAGCACCACTAATAAAGTAGATAACACAAGGTCCGCTTCAGAGCCTAGGAGGTTGTTCAGGATGCTCTGCTGTGCAAAGCATAAACCCCGTTAAAAGCCTGACTCAAAAAAAAAAAAAGAAAGAAAGAATGCTCATTGCTAAAGGTGACTTAAGAAGCAGACTGTGTGATAAATACAAAATTCACTGTGACTTTAAAAAGCTGAAAACTGTTTTAAACACTGGAAGTTTTCACTTCATTGTGGGAATCTGGATCAAGATAAGCTTTTTCCAATTTTGTGATTATAAAATTGAGTTAATTATGCTATATAAAAGTTTTAAGAATTTGTGATGAAATATTTTATATTATGTCAGAACTTTATATAGCATGGGTATTCTCACCAGGGAGTTTACAGTCCTTATATTTCAGTCAGCGCGAAGAAAAGAAGACAGGTTAATCGATTTCCTTGCCCTGACAGACACTTAGGGACGTGAATATACCCTGGTGTTCTTGCTGTTTTTTAAAGGAAACAGACGTGCTTTAGAAGAACAACTAGTATCAGGTACTATTACAAAATTTTCAGATTCTCTGATAACTTTCCAAGATTTCCAAATAATGAAAGACTTGAAGATTTACAAAATACAGAGTGGCTGATTGGAGAAGCAATTCACATAGCGGCCAAATAGGACAGGGAAGTGATTAAAAGCAAAAACTGTTTCTGTGTCCTCAGTGATTCCCTGACATGGCTACACCAGTTAGAAACTAAACAGAGTGATGTCAGTCATCCTTAATGCTGCTCCTTGCTCCCAAGAGTTTGGTGTCCAGTCTCTCTGGGTTTGTTCAGTTTTAAGGGAAAGTGTTTAAATAGCTTCTACTGGAACATGATTGATTTATATCCAAATCTTACTTGGATTATACATTTGGAAGCATTTATGTTTTTTTTTTCAGTAGACAGATGATGATAGGTTAAATAAGTTATTCAAAACAGTAAAAATCCTCCCTGTAGAGAAAAGCAATTGTGTCCCAGTAAATAACCAGACAGAGTTTTCTATTTTATGTTACTTTTTTAAAGGTTTTTCCTCACAGGGTTCTCTGTGTATCCTTGACTGTCCTGGACTCACTTTGTAGGCCAGGTTGGCCTTGATCTCATACAGATTCATAAGCCTCTGCCTCACGAGTGCTGGGATTAAAGATGTGTGCCACCATGCCCGGCCAGACAGGGTTTTTGCTCTGTTTTGTTTTTGGTTTTTGTTGGTTTATTTGTTCTGTTTTGTTTTGTTTTCTGTTGTGTTTTTTTATCCAGAAGTTTCAGTAATGCAGTACCCTTTCCCACTTACATAGCAAACACAAACATTCTTCTACTCAGTGGTCCAGCTTCCCATAGAATTCTAAATTATACAGTGCCCTCCTTCTACTTGTCAAATCTTTGTATTTGTTTTCAATCTAGTTAACTCTCCTGCATTGATTTAACTCAAGCTTTAGCTACTTTGTAACTTCTCTGATCTCCAGATTGAAGCCATAATTAAGACCTGTATCACATATACACTCAATACATTTATGAATAAAACTTGGGATGCTGCATTTGTGATTGCCCCTCTAGTGCTGAAAGGTAATGTCTAGATCATATTTATAAGTAACAATTTCATCAAATACATTTTGGGGTACTGGGAAGTGGTAAAACTGTTTACTACACAAGTGTGAGGACCTGAGATCCCATCAAATACCAGCTTCCACACAAGCTACAGGCAACCTCACAAATCTGCAGCCCCAGTACAGGCAGGGTGGACACAGGCAGATCCTGGGGACTTACTGGCCGGGGGTCAATGGTCAGCTCTGTTTTCAGTGAGAAAGTCTCAAAATATAAGGTATGGAGTGACAGAGAAAGAGATCTAACTTCAGCTTATTGCCCCTACATATGTATACACACACACACACACACACACACTCTACACCACACAACACATACACATACCACATACGCACAGCATACATACAACACACACATATAGTACATAAACAAGGAAGGGAAGCATTTCCTTAGCATATACACAGACATTTCTATTCACTGGTAGGCTCTCTCAGGGCAGAAAGCACTAGCAAATACCTAATGCCAGAAAACTGGCGTCCTGATACCCATAGAGCCATCGGCAGATGGGGTACATCAAATTATTCCTCAGTGACCCAATGTTATATGATGTAAGCATGTCAAACCCCTCTGAGAAGCTCACATCAGAATAGTAAAAGTGACTCAACTTTCTGATGACATGAGCATTGGTAATAGAAGGAATTCTCATTGCTTAGTTATCGGGAGAGGTGACATTTTCCCAACATGTTCCCACATGTCTATATCATCTTTGCTGCTTCATATCTGACCTGCAGATTTTGTGCTAACTGTTCTATTCATTTGCCTACCTTCACTCTTCCAAGTGTTCTATCTTTTTGAACAAAAGTGTAACTACTGAACTAGTTTCTGGCAAGAATACAAATACCTGAACAAATACTAAAATGCTAAAATATGAACAATCTCTTCCTAACCAGCTATCATATGAAGCCAAATGGATTTGAAGAGATGAGAACTGACAGTCACCGGCATTGGCACTGTGAAAAACAAGCAGTGTAAGAAACACGCAGAAAAGCAAAAGCTCCGTTATCCCGAGGAGCAGTATGAACTGGAATCAATGAGAGACCTGCTGTGAATTTAGTAGGAAAACTCTGGAAATGAAAGACTTTAGAAAGCTATTCAATGACTCAGAAGGAAGTAAAAGTCAACCATGGGACTGACATGCAAACCAACCCTTGCGTGTGAGCCCCACTCCTCACAAGATCTGTAAGCAGAAGACAAAACCTTGTGAATTCAAAGTATCTGAGGAAATATTCTGAGCACTGGTTGAGTAACTATTCAGAGTAACTCCTTGAAAAGCCACTCAAACAAAAACCACAAATTAAAGCAACAACACCAGAGGCTTGAGGGACAGTTAACAGGCTAAGAATGCTTGCTGCTCTTTCAGAGGGCCAGAGTTTTGTTCCCAGAACTGATGTCAGCACACAATTAACTGTAATTACAGATACGGGGCATCAGATGACTTCCTTTGACCTCTTTACATGAACACATACAAACACACACCTTTAAATTGTAATTAGAGGAATGGATAGCCAATGAACAGAGGGGTCCCTTAGATCAGTTTCCACCTATCAAGTCTACACAAATAAATAAAGCCTTGGAGCTGCGCAAGAATCCATATCTATGATAGCACTATATCTAAAATGTCTGGTATTCAATATTAACAGCAGCAAAAAGTGAGACATGCAGAGAAATAGGAATACATACATTGTACTCTAGGAATCAGGCTGCGAGTAATATTAACTGTGGGTTTAGGACTTAGGTTTAGCACAGAGTTGAAAGGAGCTACTAAAATAAACATTCAAATTATTAGCATAAGCCATAAAGAATTAAAAGAAAATATGGTGACAATCAAAAACATGATTATCAAGAAAAATAAAGAAAAAATAACAAGATGCATTAGAAAGATGAAGAAATAAGCACAGAAAAGGATCATAAAATAGGCTTATCCACAAATTTAAGAAGAAAAAAAAGAAATAGTGAACTTGAAGATCAACATGTATTAAATAATTTTAAGACAAAAATAAACATGGATTTCAGATATCTTTTGTAACATCTTTAAATGTATTAAGAATTGCTCAATAAAGAGCCGTGGATGGAGAAGAGAAAGGGACCAAAAACTTTTTCTGTGGAAAGTTTACCAAACATAGTAAGATTTATAAAAAAAGATCAAAAGAACCTTAAATTTAAACTCAAAGAATGTGTAGAGATGTACTACACGTAAATGTGCAGTGACCAAAGTGTTAAAAGGCAGAAGTAAAAAGCAATCATGAAAATAGAAAGAAAAAGTATCATTTTCTTGCACACGGGGAACAAAATAAGACTAATAACTGATTTTCTATCAGAACAAAGGTGGTTGGAAGGCAATAATGATGCACTCATAGTCCTTATTAAAAAAATAAAGTCAATATACAATAACTCTATACACAGCAAAGCTATTCTTCAATGATAAAAAAGACAATGAAAAATAAAATTAATATCTAATAGTTCTATACCCAGCAAACCTATCCTTCAATGATGAAATGACAATGATAGAAACCCTGCTGAAGAAAAAATGCCAAATGGTAGCTCATATCCAAAGAAAAAAAGGGGAGAAATCCAACAGAAAATGTATTCATAAATATACGCTCTATAAAACACATTTCCACATCCTTTTTCTTAACTGCTACAAAATACATAATTACAAAAGAATATAACTGTAAAATTATTGTTAGTTATGTATTTCACACGTGTAGCACATGTGATAATAATAGCATAGTAAAGATATGACACAGAGCTATACTGAAACAGTCTCTAAGTTTTAATATATCTTTTAATATAAACATAACAGTACTATTTTAAATTAAGATGTATATTATAATCTCTAGTGAACTACTGAAGTGTTTTAAAATAATGTTTTAAAATTCATGGTGTAATTGTAATTATTCACTAATATATTAATGTACATCACAAAAGAAGGCAGTAATGGAAAAATACAGGGATGAAGAGTAAAAATAACCAAAATTAAATGTATGCTTTATATGAAAAATATGCAAACAGGTTCAAAGAAAATGATCAACAAACCAAGAAGTCAGAGTGAACAAGTAAATTTCTTGGGAAAATATTTGTTATTTATGATGCACAAAATTTAGTAAGCATTCTGCCAATTAGCTATTATAAAAGGATGAAATTATTACAGTTAATGAAAATTTTAAGATGTTTTTCAAAGCAACACTAAATGGACTCAGCATGTACATCTATACATATATATGTATGTTTATATGTATTATATAACATACATATGTGTGTATATATGTACATATATAATATGTATGTTTATATACACGTGTGTATCTGCATGAGTGTATGTAATAATATGTAAAGAAGAATTTATGACTAAGAGTGAGTGAGGAGACATGGGAGGAGTTGGAGGAGGAATAGGGAAGAGTGAAAATTACATAAATGATGCACTCATGCATGACATTCTCAAAAAATAAATAAATGAAAAAACAAGAAAGTTAAAAGACATAATTTCAGTTGAACATTATATATATATATATATTGTTTTATATATATATATATATATATATAATTTCCTTGATATCAGCATCCAAATAATATATAAAACTTTAATACATTCTTCTACAGAAGGTAAACAAATGTCTACTGAGAATATGAAAAGATGTATGCTGTTACTCATTACTAGGAAAATGCCAATAAATACCATAATAAATGTTCATAGCATATGATAGCAAAAAGATAGAAGCAAACAAAACAGTCATTAAGCCAATGGCTCGTTAAACAAGTTATAACACAGTCACACATTAGAATATTGTTAGTAGAATAGAACAAAGAGGAGATACATGCTAAAGCATAAATGAGCCTCAGTCATCATTATGTAAAGCCAGCCACAAAGACTATATATTTTAGTTATTTTATTTTCACATTACTTTAATAATATTATTATTTTAATATAGTATCATTTTATTATATTTAATTTAATTTTAATAATAGTTTTGTTCCAAGTTTCAGTTCTACATTCTTTCTTATTTTATGACTCTCCAATTTTTTTTCATGTATTTGTTAATTTTAGTTATATCTCATTCACAGCCCCTCCTTCCTCCCCCCTCCTGGTCCCACCTTCCTACCCTCTCCCACATATCCTACTCTTCCAGTATGGGGACCCCTACATATCCATTCCCCTCAGTTTATCAGTCACATGAGGGCTAAGAGCTTCCTCTTGCTCTGGAGTTGAACATGGCAGCTCTATTAGGGTAAAGTGTCCCACTAATAGGTAACAAACTCCATGACTGAGACCACCCACCCCTGCTTGTTAAAAGATCCTTATGTGGACAAAGTTGCCTATCCTCTCTAATTGGATAGGAGGGTCTAGGTCAAGTCTAAACATTTTTTTTCTTCTTATTTTGGTTAGTGTTTTAGTCTCCATAAGCCTCTAGGGGCCTGGGTTAGTTGGTTCTGTTGATCTTCCTGTGTTGATCTTGACCTCTCTTTGTTTCTCTATTTCTCCTCCTCTCACATAGGACTCCCAGAGCTTTACCTAATATTTGGCTGTGTGTCTCAGCATCCGTTTTGATCTGCTTCTAGGTGGAATTTCTCATAAGATAGTTATGCTAGGTGCCTGTTTCTTTGGGTCTGTGGGTTGCAGGATAGTTATCCTGCACTATATGGCTAACATCCAGTTATAAGTGAATACAAGCCATGTGTATCTTTTTGGGTCTGGGGAAGCTCACTTAGGATGAGCTTTTCTAGTTCCATCCATATGTTTGCAAATTGCATGATTTCCTTGTTTCTAATAGCTGAGTAGTATTCCATTGCGTAAATGGTAAATGTACCAAGTTTTTTTTTTTTTTTTATCCATTCTTCAGTAGAAGGACATCTGGGTTGTTTCCAGTTTCTAGTTATTATAAATAAATCTACTATGAACATAGTTGAGCCAATGTCCTTGTGGTTTGGTGAAGAATCTTTTGGATATATGCCCAGGAGTGGTATGGCTGAGTCTTGAGGTAAACCTATTCCAAGTTTTCTAAGATATCTCCAGACTGATTTCCATAGTGGTTGTACAAGTTTGCACTCCCACCAGCAATGGAGGGGTATTCCTCTTTCTCCACATCCTAGCCAGCATGTGCTGTCATTTGAGTTTTTTGATCTTAGCTATTCTGACATGTGTGAGTTGGAATCTCAGAGTTGTCTTGAGTTACATTTCTCTGATGACTAAGGATGTTGAGCATTTTTTCAAGTGTCTCTTGGCCATTAGATATCTCTCTTTTGTGAATTCTCAGTTTAGCCCTGAACTCCATTTTTTGATTGGATAATATGGTTTGTTGGTGTTTAATTTCTTGAGTTCTTTGTAAATTTTGAATATTAGCCCTCTGACAGATGTGGGGTTGGTGAACATCTTTTCCCAATCTGTAGGTTGCCATTTTGTTCAAATGATAATGCCTTTTGCCTTACAGAAACTTTTCAGTTTCATAAGGCACCATTTATTGATTGTTGGTCTTAGAGCCTGAGCCATTAGTGTTGTTCATGAAGTTGTCATCTGTGCCAATGTATATGAGGCTTTTCGCAACTTTCTCTTCTATTAGATCTACTGTGTCCAGTTTTATGCTTAGGTCTCTGATCCACTTATACTTAAGTTTTGTGCAAGGTGATAAATATGGGTCTATTTGCATTCTTCTACATGCTGACATCCAGTCAGATCAGCACCATTTGTTGAAGATGCTTTCCTTTTTCCATTGTACAGTTTTGTCAAAAATTAGGTGACCATAGGTGTGTGGGTTTATTTCTGGGTCTTTGATTCAATTCCATTGATCAACTGGTCTGTTTCTATGCCAGTATCATGCTGTTTTTATTACTGTTGCTCTGTAGAATAGCTTGGAATCTGGAATGGTGATACCTCGAGATTTTTTTTTTAATTGTACAGGATCAATTGAGCTATTTTGTGTTTTTTTGTTTTGTTTTGTTTTGTTTTGTTTTGTCTTTCCATATGAAGTTGAGAGTTGTTCTTTAGAGATCTGTAAAAAAAATTGTGTTGGTATTTTGATGGGAATTACATTGAAACTGTATATTGCTTTTGGTAGGGTGGCCATTATTTTATGTTAATCTTGCCTGTACATGAGCATGGGAGATCTTTCCATCTTGTGATATCTTCAATTTCTTTCTTCAAGGACTTGAAGTTCTTGTCATACAGGTCTTTCATTCCTTTGTTAAGTGTTACCCCCAGATATTTTATATTATTTGTGGCTATTATGAAACGGTGGTTTTTCCCCAATTTCTTTCTTGGTCCATTTATCTTCTGTGTAAAGATGGGCTACTGGTTTTTTAGAATTAATTTTGTATCCAGCCACTTTGCTGAAGGTGTTTATCAGTTGTAGGAGACCTCTGGTGGAATTTTTGGGGTCACTTATCTATACTATTATATCATCTGCGAATAGGGATAATTTGACTTCTTGATTTCTAATTTGTATCCCCTTGATCTCCTTTAGTTGTCTTATTGCTCTGTCTAGAACTTCAAGTACTATGTTGAAGAGATATGGAGAAAGTGGGCAGCTTTACCTTTTTCCTGATTTTAGTTGAAATGCTTTAAGTTTCTCTCTATTTAATTTGATGTTGGCTACCAGTTTATTGTATATTACATTTATTATTTTTAGGTATGGTCCCTGTATGCCAGATCTCTCCAAGACTTTTAGCAAGAAGGAGTGTTGGATTTTGTCAAATTTTTTTGGCATCTATTGTGATGATCATGTGGCTTTTTTCTTTCAGATTGTTTATATGGTAGACCGTGTTGATGGATTTTTGTACTTTGAACTACTCCTAGTGTAAGATACTTTTGATGTGTTCTTGGATTCAGTTTGAAATTATTTTATTCAGTACTTTTGCATCTATCTTCATGAGCGAAATTGGTCTGAAATTCTCTTTATTGGTTGGGTCTTTGTGTGGTACAGGTATCAAGGTAACTGTAGCCTCATAGAATGAGTGTGACAGTGTTCCTTCTGTTTCTATTTTGTGGAAGAGTTTGAGGAGTATTGGTATTAGCTCTTCTTTGAAGATCTGGTAGAATTCTGTGCTAGAATCATCAGGCCCTGGGTTTTTCTTTCTTTCTTTTTTTTGGGGGGGTGGGAGACTTTTAATGATTGTTTCTATTTCCTTAGGAGTTATAGGATTGTTTAATTTGTTTATCTGATCTGGATTTAACTTTGGTGTATGGAATCTATCAAGAAAATAGTCCATTTTGCTTAGGTTTTCCAGTTTTGTGAAGTAGAGGTTTTTGAAGTAAGACCTACAGATTCTTTGGATTTCCTCACTGTCTGTTTTTATTTCCTCCTTTTTTTCTGATTTTGTTGATTTGGATATTTCGCTCTGCCTTTTAATTAGTTTGGCTAAAGGTTTGTCAATTTTGTTGGTTTTCTCAAAGAACCAACTTTTGGTTTTGTCCATATCTTGTATTGTTCTTTTTTGTTTCTAAGTTATTTATTTCAGCCCTGAGTTTGATGATTTACTGCCATCTATTCCTCTTGACAGTGTTTGCTCCTTTTTTTTCTAGAGCTTTCAGTTGTGCTATTAAGTTGCTAATATGAGCTGCCTACACTTTCTTTTTGAAGGTACTTAGTGCTGTGAACTTTTCTCTTAGCACTGCTTTCATTATGCCCCATAGGTTTGGTTATGTTGAACCACTGTTTTCATTGAATTTTAGGAAGTCTTTAATTTCCTTCTTTATTTGTTCACTGATCCAATGGTCACTGAGTAGATAGTTGTTCAGTTTCCATGAATGTGCAGGCTTTTTGTTATTTATGTTGTTGCTGAAGTCCAGCTTTAATCTATGGTGAGCTGATAAGACACAAGGGGTTATTTCAATTTTCTTTTATCTAAGGAGGCTTGCTTTGTGACCAACTTATGGTCAATTTTGGAGAAAGTTTCATGTGGCACTGAGAAGACAATATATTCTTTTGTGTTTGGGTGAAATGTTCAGTAGATATCTGTTAAGTCCATTTATTCATGACCTCTGTTGTGGGGACCTGGGAAATGGAGGCTTATGAGAAATGCCTTGTGGCTAGAAAAATGAAAGTAACTTGTGGAAGATATCTAAGATGGTGACAGCCAGAAGATGCCAGGGAGGAGTTGAAACCCAATCATGGGTATAGTTGATTGGGTGAGCAAGACTTTGTGATCAGTGCATGTCACCATGTTACCAGGCTTGTGCTAGGTGATGTAATAGTATGACCTTTAATATGATTGGCCCACAGAGTCTCATGTGGAAACACCCATTTGGTTCTGTATATAAGCTAGGGGATGAAATAGTAAAAATGGGAAATTCTTAGATATCACCTCTGTCTTGTTTGTTTGTCTTTGGAATGAAGGTTGGAGAGTCTGGCAGGCAGCACACTCACCTTTTCCCTGAGAACCCCCTTATGTAGTGATCGCTCTATACAGGTCCTGTGGCACTCTGTTAGTCTCATTATTTCTGTTTGGTGTCTGTCTGGATAACGTGTCCATTGGCATGAGTGGGGTGTTGAAGTCACCCACTATTAGTGTGTGGGAATCAATTTGTGGTTTAAGCTTTAGAGGAGTTTCTTTTACAAATGTGGGTGCCCTTGTATTTGCGGAATAGATATTCAGTATTGAGATGTCATCTTGATGAATTTTTCCTTTTATGAATATGTAGTGTCCTTGCCTAACTTTTTTGATTAATTTCAGTTCAAAGTCTATTTTATTTGATATTAGGATGGTTACTCCAGCTTGCTTCCTGGGACTGTTTGCTTGGAAAACCTTTTCCCAGCCCTTTACTCTTAGGTAAAGTCTATCTTTGTTTGTGAGATGTGTTTCTTGTATGCAGCAAAAATGTTGGGTCTTGTTTACAGATCCATTCTCTAAGCCTGTGTCATTTTATTGGGGAGTTGAGTCCATTGATGCTGAGAGATATTAATGGCCATAGATTGTTAGTTCCTGTTATTTTGATGTAGGTGGAAGTAGTGTGTTTCTTTTGGTTTACCTGCAGTAAGTTATTCCATTCCTATGTTTTCTTGGGTAAAGCTATCTTCTCTGGGTTGAAATTTTCTTCCTAGGGTTTTCTGTGGAGTTTTATTTGTGGATAAATATTTTTTAAATTTGGTTTTGTCATGGAATATCTTGTTTTCTCCATCTATGGTGATTGAAAGTTTTGTTGAGTATAGTAGCCTATCCTGGAATCTGTGGTCTCTTAGGGCTTGTAGGACATCTGCTCAGGCCCTTCTGACTTTTAAAACTTTTGAGGAGAAGTCAGGTATAATTCTGATGGGTCTGCCATTATATGTTACTTGATCTTTTTCTCTTACAGCTTTTAATATTCTTTCCTTGTTCTGTATAGTTGAAGTTTCAGTTATTATGTGGTGAAAGGAATTTCTCTTCTGGTGTAATCTGTTTGGTGCTCTGTATGCCTCTTGGAATTTTACTGGCATCTCTTTCTTCAGGTTTGGGAAATTTTCTTCTATGACTTTGTTGAAAATATTTCTTGGTCCGTAGAGTCAGGAGTCTTCTCTTTCATTTATGCCTATAATTCTTAGGTTCCATCTTTTCATTGAGTCCTTGATTTCTTGGATGTTGTGGGTAAGGAATTTTTTATTTCTCATTTTCTTTGTTTGTTGTCCTGATTTCTTCAATTGAGTCTTCCATGCCTGAGCTTCTATCCTCCATCTTTTCTATCCTATCAGTGATATTCACATCTATAGTTCCAGTTCCCTTTCCTTGGTCTTCCACCTCTAGGATTGTCACTTCTTGTGTTTTCTTTATTGCTTCCATTTCCAATTTCAGGTCTTGAATCATTTTATAACTTTTCTTCTCCAATTTGAATGTCTTTATCTGCAATTCTTTGATGCCTTTGTCCCTTTCCTTTTCTTGTTTGAGTTCTCTTGGAGATCTTTAGTGGAATTCTCCATTGCTTTCATCTGTTGAATTGTGATTTCTTTGAATTCTTTAAGGGATTCATTTTCTTTTAAGGCCTCTATCATTTTCATAAGTATAGATTTGTCATCACTTTCTTGTGTTTCAGCTGTGTGGTGGGATGGTCAGGGCTTGCTGTATTAGCATAGCTGAGTTTTGTTGGAGTCATATTTCCCTGATTTTTGTCAGTTCTGTTCTTTCACTGACCATGAGCCATCTGGTTGTCCTTAGCTGATTGTTCCTGTTGTCCTCTGGGCTTGGTGCCAAGGAAGAGTTTTAGTGTAGAGGCTGTATAATTTTGGTGACTTGTAGTTCTCCACAAGATGCTCCTGCTCCAGTGTCTGGTTGTTCTGTTCTTCTGAGTATCTGTACGTCCAGCACAGGGGTCCTTTATTGTCCCCAGCCTTCTCAAGTGAGCCCAGATAGACCTGTGCCTCTAGACTGCTGCTTAGCAAGAGTTTATCTCTGTGGTGGTCCAAGTAGTCCTCCTGTTGTTCAAAATGTGTCCATTCTAGTTGTATCCATTTTTATTCTCCCAGTTCTACACTCTTTCACCATCAGTATTTGCTAATCTCACAATTCCTATATTCCAGAATCTACCTTTTATAGTTTATTTATTTGTTTGTTCTTCTCTCATATATTACATCCTGACCACACTTTCCCCTCCCTCCACTTCCTAGTCCCTTCCCCCAACCTCCCTTTGGATCCATTCCTATTCTATTTCCTTTATAAAAGAGAAGCCCTCCAGGGAAATCAACAAAACAGCATAATAAGGTACAATAAGATTAGGCACATACTCTCATATCAAAGCTGGACAGGGCAACCCAGTAAGGAAAAAAGGATCCCAAGAAACAAGCAAAAGAGTCAGAGACAATCCCACTCCCACCGTTAGGAGGTCCATAAGAACATCAAGCTACACCACCATAATACACATACAGAGGACAAAGGTCAGACCCATACAGGTTTCCTAAATATCACTTCGGTTTCTGTGAGCCCCAATGAGCCCTGCTTAGTTGATTCTATGGGCTGTGTAGAATTCACTTTAAAAATTATGTCAATGGACAAGAGAGGTGGCTCTGCAGACAAGAAATTGTCTCAATTCTCTCTATATATTGTTAAAACTGCATGGTTAGAATACATGTTCATATAAATAATGGAGAAATTAAATCATAATGTTTCCATCTTGTAATATAAAGCTATGTTTTGATAGAGTAGCAGAAAATATCAGTTTTACCAGTTTTGCATGAAGAACAGGAAACTAGGATGCACATACAATTCACTTCTGTTTAACAAGGAGATATGGGAATAGCTTATATATGACTTCAGGACATAGTTTCTTCAGGTAGAAACTCTCAGGATGAAAAAAATTGTAGATATCTTTCACATTTCTGATTCAAATGTTTTTCTAGGCCTCTCCACTGAATATAGTCTCAATATTACTATTGAGTACTCTGACTAACTTTATGAGAAGTCTAACAAAGAACTAAAAGTTCTATCACATAGTGAAAAGACCCTGGAGATCCTTCAAAGTTCAAAACTCTGGAGACCAGATTGCTGGGAAGGGGGAATAGAAAATAAGAAACAACACAGTAGTATTTTCCTTTCATTTGTATCATTCTTCTGTCATTTGTTTCATTTGCTGGGGTTTAAGAGTCAAGGATTTCAAGTTTGCATGGTCTGAACCTTTCAATATACAAAATTTATATAGCCTAAGTACACTTCAGTCTCCCAGTGGAAATTTTCAAACTAAAACTGTGTTCTCAGTTACAATTCCTTTGTTACCATAGTGGGAAGAATAAGGAATGACAAAAAGTTAAAAATACTTGAAGAGGCCAAGACTTTCAGAAATCTGACCTACTTGGTATTACATACTAGAAATTAATCAATTTAATTAACTACATATGAATGAGATTAAATACTCTGTTGGATCAAAAGATGTGTAGGATGAGTATATCTAGGTATCATCCACAATCAAGGAGTGTGCATGAATGACTGATAATCTAAAATGAATACAATCAGATTCTCTTGAAAATGGTATTAGTGGCTAAAATGTCCATTACTTCTCCAAGATTTTATTTTTATTCCATTGATAACAGTACTTTCTTCACTTTTAATAAAAGTATTGTGGGCACCAAAAAAATTTTTAAAGGGGATAAGTTATATAATTAGACATAAAAATAAAATAAAATCATCATGGCTGTTTTTTTTTTTAAATACTTTATTTTTTTTTCTTCAAGTTACATCTCAGTCACAAACCCCTCCCTATTCCCCCTTCCTATCCCGCCCTTCCACCCTCTTCCCCCCAGAAGTTTCCCCTTTCAGTCCAACAGATGGTTCCTTCTCTTATAACAGTAAGTATTATACAAAACAACAGATATAAATATGCCATATTTATGAGAGTTAAATGGCCCAGTATACCTTCCCAATGTCCAGTTTATACATATTTGGCCCTTGACTTTAACATTCTACTATCTAACCATCTGGCTGGTTTTTAGTGTAGAAAGCTCATTCATCTTATAAGAATACTTCCCAGACAAACATGAAGACCTGACCTGTAGTCACATAAAAAGTGAGATGTGACTGAATGTGCCCATAATGCCAGCAGTGAGGGGGAAAGAGAAGTGAACTATGGGAAATTCTTTGTCAGTAAACCATACCAAAAAACTGTGAACTTCAAGCTTAGTGAGAAATGATACCTTGAGAGAACAGAGAGACATAAAGGAGGGCACTTAATGGCCCCTGGATACATCTCTATAGATACATGAATGCATACCCCAAAATGAACATAAATAAAAAAGAAAGTTCTATAACCGTTTGAAATAAAAACATGTTTTAAAATTATGTTTTCTTTTGAAAGTTCTAGTCACTAAAATTTCACAGGCTCACCATTTACAGAAATCTTTTCTTATTGCAAAACTCTGAAGCTTGTCTGTAAAAAGTGAAAGACAAACTTGTCCATGTTATTGATAGTTGTTGAGGCAGGCAGGGCACCATTTTGTTTTGATTTTTCCTCTTCTGAGGTAAGACCCAGGGCCTCACATATGCTAGGCAAGTATTCTACCACCAACCTATATCTATATCTGACTCCAAAGTCTTTCTCTAAGTCATGCGATTGTGTTATCATACCACTGATTATGAAATACCTTCAAAAAACAAAATGAAATCAACATTGATTTAGATTGAAGAGACTCAGGTTAAGCCTTCACCCTTACCAATGAGTTCAGAAATCTTGACCCTTGTCCTCATCTGTCAAATGAACAGAAAACACTTATGATGTTAAGAGAGATGAAATGTATAAAAGCCAATTGTAGAAGGCTAAAATTGTAGCCAAATGTGTAGAAGGCTAAAATCTCTATGAAATGACTCAATATGCAGTTAAATAGGGTTCAAGATTTAAACATCTTCAATGCAAAAATGAAGAAAACTTAAGTAACTATAATTAACAAATAATAACAGGAAACACTTACTGAGCACTTATAGTCAAATGTCAAATATTTCACATGAGTAATTTCATTTTCATTTAAGCCTCACAACAATACAAGGCCTGGGTACTTTCTGAAATTTGTAGAGAAGAAAAAAAATAAGGATAAAAACAACCTCCTAAAGACAAATAGTTACGAGTTGTAGAGCTGGGAAGCAAACTCCGATGATTCAGTGCCAGTGCCAAGCTCTAAATTCACCCCACTGCAGTAAACCCCAAAATGATCAGCAGGTAAAACCACACTGTGAAACTATCAACTTGGAAATCTTATGTTTTGAATACTAACACCTGTTCATTTCTGAAATAATTATTTTGCTGCACTTACTTTTTAAACTAAATTATTTTAAATCAGACCCAAACTTAAATAGACAACAGTAAATACCTTTTATGACAGACTAGTATTCACGCATAAATAATATGAATAAACACACAGGTTGGAGAAAAGGAGTACTGTAAATCAAAGAAACAGATGTTTACATGATATGCAGGAAATGTAGATTTTCATAAAAATGTTATATGCACAGTGAAGGCTAGAAAGAAATATTTTACATGTTAACAACTGCAAATTTATTAGAAATTTTATTATATATTATAGATTTTCCACATCTTTCATATTTAGTATTTTATCATGTTTAAAAAATTCAAACAACTAACCTAGTAGTCATGGACACTGAAATTCAAAGTAATTCAGATGCCTCTGACAACAGGTGAAAAAAATCAATATAAAAGCTGAGAAAATAATTCCAAGTATAGTGACAGCAGTGGCCAAAATCAAAAGGTGAAGAAAACTGGGTAAATTTCCCTGAAGAAGAAAGTAAGAGGCATTTAAAAATAAAATGAAGATTCAGTATTGACATTCAGACATCATCTAACTTTCGTGGCAACTTTTCCTATATCAAAATATACATCCTAAAATAATTGTTTTTTTCTTTCTTTAATTTTGGATCCTTCATCATTAAACTTGTCAGAAAGTCATAGCACTTGTGTGTACAAAGAAATGCTAACATACAAAAATATAAGCTGCAATTTTTTTACAAAAATGATAAAATACCAGAAAAAATAAATTAAAATAATTCTACTTATAATAGCATCAGAAAAGTAAAACATTTGAGAAAAAGTTGAACCAAGAATGTGAAATATTTTCACATTTCAAACAATGCTAAAAACACAATGAGAGAAGAGTGGCATCTTCAACAAGTAGTGCTGGGAAAACTGGACACCTGCGATAAAAGAATAAAGTTGTGCCTGTGTTGTATATATAAAACATCCACAGAAATGGATTGCACCTCAGTGGAAAATCTCAAACCACAGAATTCCTAGGAGATGCCAAGGGGACAAAACACTCTTGGGTATGATTGGCTACGAAGTTTTAAATATCACCACAAAAGCAAGCAACAAAAACACAAAATTAATAGTAAGACTTCATGAAATAAAAGAGCAGACACATGGGAGAAACAAGAACCAGTGGGTTGAAAAGGCAGTCAGCAGAATGGGAGAGAATACAGATAAATTGTTTCTATAACAGGGATTGATACCCAAAAGCTCATGAAAAATTCCAAATCCACAAAAATTTCAATTAGGAGTGGGCAAGGACCAGAACAGACATTTAAAAAAATTTTCAAGTAAGCAACAATAAGAAAAAAAATCTTAACATCATTAATGACCAGAGAAATGCTAATGAAAGCACACAGGGATGCCACCACACACATTCTATATGGCTACTACCAATAAGACAAGCGATAAGTGGTAAAGATGTGTGAAGAGGTAATATTTGAACACTGTGGGAAGAACGTAAATTGCTATGGCCATTATAAAACACAATATGGAAGTGCTGTAAAAAGTTCAAATAGAACTATTGTGATTCTGAACATGGTAAATCATCATGGCAAAGAAATACCTATATTCCTACGTTCATGGTGGAAGTGTTCTAAATAGACAAGACATGGACTCATCTTGACAGTCTGTTGAGAGAAGGTCTAATATTGTTTCTGATACATTGAATTCAATGCTGAGATCTGGTTACCTCCCCTTCTGAGGCATTCTCTTAATTGGTTAATAAAAGTTGCTTATGGCCAATTAGCTGGGCAGAAAGAGTATAGGAAGGCAGGACTTCCTCAGATCAGCAGGAATTCCACACACACAGAGACTCTTTCCTTTTTCTGCCAGGAGACACAGAAGGAGAAAGACATCTGGAGAAGCCTGGAAGGTACTCACAGGCACATGTTGGTTTGGGGTTAACTTAGAGTAGCTAATTGAGAGTCTGCCCAGCTAAGGGCTAAGCGTTAAAATATTAAAAGGTCTTGGTGTGTTTAATTATTGGGGAAAAGACTGCGGCGGCTTATAGGCCCTCAGTCCAAGCAGTCCCAGGCTGTTGGATTCCCAGACTCCCCTTGAGCCCAGGCGAATCTCCCGCCAAGCCGCCGGTAATTCTACCGGCCTAATATAACAACTTATATTAATTAACAGAGTTTAGGTTATAGGCCGTGTAGGCCACCTTTGGTCCTGGGGCTCTTTTTTCCAGGATAAGTTAGGCAACCGGTGAAGGCACTCAGGCCAGGCCGCCTGCTCCTCTGCCAAGCCACCGGCTACTCCATCGGCCACTCTGCCAGCCTAATATTACAGTTTATACTTACTAATAACCATTTTAATTAATTAATTTGCAGTTGTCAGGTGGCGCTCAACGTGGTAAGGCATTATGGGTAATTTTATTTTCAAAACTATAGAGAAAACTGCAGATTTTGAAACTATGATGCCAGTTGTTGACAATATGGTAATGTTTACTGCTGACCTCTACACTGTTTTTCAATCAGACCGAATGTTTTATGCTGTTTACTTTTTTTTTATTTTATTGGTTTGTCATAAGGAAGCCGTCTGTTACACAATTAAAAATTATGGAAATGCAGATTGAGGAGCTTAAGAAAATTCTGGCAGGGCAGGTGACTGGAACTGAGAAAATAGCAAGTTCTTTTCTAGCTAGGTCTCCACAGTCACCGCATGTACCAGTAGAAAAGCCGCCGCGTGTGCCAGTAGGAAACCAGGTAGGTAATGGTGCTAATGTGGAACCAAGTGCGCCCCTAGAGGAGCTGCATGGTACTGCACAATCACCATCAGCTTTTCCAGTTATGTTTCAAATTAGGCCTGATAATAATAACGGTCAACTCCATCAGGAATTAACATGGCATCCAATAGACATTTTGGATTTAAAAAGATTTAAGGAGTCTATTGTCTCTTATGGAATGCACTCATCATTCGTTAAACAGATGCTAAATAATTGGGCTATACAAAATAGAATCATTCCCCAAGATTGGAAGGGACTGATATCAGCTGTGCTAGAAGGTAGCCAGCAATTACAATGGTTGTTATGGTGGAGAAATGAAGCCACAAAATTAGAGCAGCAAAATATGGCAAGGGGAATAAATGTCACAATACACCAAATGCTTGGTGAGGGACCTTATGCTGACATATGGTTATAGACTCAATTTGAAGATGTTGTCATAGAACAATGTCGTGTTGCAGCTCTGAGAGCCTGGGATATGGTGTCTAAGGCTGGGAAAAGGTTTACTTCATTTACCAAGATAATACAAGGTCCTCAGGAAACCTTCTCAGACTTTTTAGGGAGATTGACTTCAGCTGTGGAGAGAGATGTAGATAACCCTGATGCCAGACAGGACTTGATAAATACCTCTGCATATGAAAATGCAAATGCTGAATGTCAAAGGGCAATTAGGCCATTGAAAGCTCAAGGAGCCCCAGTAAATGAATGGATAAGAGAAACAGCTGATATTGATTTTCAAGAGCAGCAGACTAATGTCATAGCACAAGCAGTTGCTAGGGGTCTTAATGAGTGCTTTAAAAATGGTGAACTTGGTCATTTCCAAAGATATCATAAGGCTGAATCCTCCAGAACTCGAAATGATAGGTGCCTGGACTCTGAAGAACATGGTCGTAGAAGGGTATGAACGGCTTCTAATGGCAATAGAAGGTTAAGGTCTCCAGGATTTTGTACTCGTTGTGGAAAAGGTAAACACTGGTCCCAGGATTGTAGAGCTGAAATGGATGTCAGGGGTAACCTCTTGCCAGGTAACGAGGGGAGGGGCCTACCGGTTCAGGCCCCCCCAAAACAATGTGAACATCATCCAACCAGAGGGAAACAAACAGGCAGGAAGAACAAAATTGACTATTGCTGATCTTTTACAGGCTACTGAAGGTACTACAGTTTTAGATTTGACCACAGATCAATCTAAAACATTATCCAAAACAGATGAATGTTATATGTTAACCACTGGTATCTATGGTCCTTTACCATCAGGGACAATAGGATTAATATTTGGAAAAAATGGATTAACTTGTCAAGGATTCTTTATTCATCCAGGTATTATAGATGGAGACTTCAAGGAAGAAATTAAAATTATGACATCCATATGGAAAGAGATGACAATTAATGCAGGGGACAAAATTGCCCAACTGCTGCTGTTTCCTTACACCAAGGGCAAGGTTGTTCCAATAGATAGAACAGGAGCAGTCGAAAATAGTGGAAAACGTGTGTATTGGCAAACAATGGTGAGAGACACAAGACCAAAATAAAAAATACAAATGAATGGTATTGAAATAGAAGGATTGCTTGACACAGGAGCGGATGTCACAGTCCTCTCACATGAGTCTTGGAATCCAAACTGGCCACTCCAAAGGGTTCCTACACATTTTATAGGAATTGGTAAATTATCACATGTAAAACAAAGTGTACGATGGCTTAACTGTGTGGGACCAGAAGGGCAAACAGGGAAGTTGAGACCTTATGTGGCTGATGTACCCATAAATATGGGGAAGGAATCTCTTACAACAATGGGGTACTCAAATTAATATTCCTGCAATGCCAGAAATAACAAATGATGAAATGATGGATGCTTTTGAGGAAGGTATTAATATGCATACTCAACAACAATTGCAAGCTATGACTAGTGTCCAAACACAGGACACCCCAGACATTGAGATTATAGATAGTTTTAAGGAAGGTATTGACGTGAGTACTCAACAACTGCAAGCTATATCTAGTGTCCAAACACAGGACACCCCAGGTATCGAGTTTCCAAATTTATACTAGGGGCCACTGCTGAAATTCCAACAGCCCTACCCTTGAAATGGCTATCAAATAAACCAGTGTGACAAGAGCAGTGGCCCATAACAAAGGAAAAATTGGAGGCTCTTGAGCAATTGATAAAAGAACAGCTGGAGGCTCGTCATATAGAAGAGTCTACCAGCCCATGGAATTCTCCTGTGTTTGTGGTAAAAAAGAAATCGGGTAAATGGAGAATGGTAACAGATTTAAGAGCTGTGAATAGAGTAATTCAACCAATGGGTCCTTTGCAGCCTGGTATGCCTTTACCTTCTCTATTACCAAAGTCATGGCCTTTAATAGTAATTGATTTAAAAGACTGCTTTTTCTCAATTCCATTGCATAAGAATGATAGGGAAAGGTTTGCCTTCTCTGTACCTACTCTTAATAACAGTAGGCCAATCAAGAGGTATCATTGGAATGTACTTCCACAGGGTATGTTGAATAGTCCAACTCTGTGTCAATATTTGGTACAAAAACCATTAGAAATAATGCGTAAGCAGTTTCCTCGATCTATTATCTATCATTATATGGATGATATTTTGTTGGCTGATTCTGATGTAGTTGTTTTAGAGAACTTATTTAAGGAAATGCAAAGAATTCTACCACTATGGGGGTTAAAAATTGCTCCTGAAAAAATACAAAGAGAAGATTCAATCAACTATTTGGGTTATAAAATAAGTCAACAGAGAATAAGATCGCAAAAGGTACAAATCCGTAGAGACCAATTAAAAACTCTTAATGATTTTCAAAAATTAATGGGAGATATAAATTGGCTAAGGCCCACCCTTGGTTTAAGTAATAATGAGTTAAGTAATTTGTTTCAAACATTACAAAGGGATTCAAATCTAAACAGTCCAAGATGCTTAACTGCTGAGGCAGAAAAGGAATTAATGTTGGTAGAACAAAGATTGCAAGATGCATACATAGATCGAATTGATCCCCAACTTGATTGTATTTTGGTCATTTTACCATCAACTCATTCTCCTACAGGGCTTATTATGCAATGGGAAGATAGTATTATGGAATGGATTTTCTTACCACATAAACAAAGTAAAAAATTAAAGACATACATAGAAAAGATATCTGAATTAATTGTAAAAGGTAGACTAAGACTACGTCAATTATCAGGAATGGACCCAGCTGAAATAGTAGTGCCTCTTACCAATGCTGAAATTATGTCATTGTGGGTAATCAATGAAGATTGGCAAAGAGCTTGCAGTAATTATTTGGGAGAAATTAATAACAACTTTCCAAAAAGTAAACTTATACAATTTATAAAAAGAACTAACTGGATTCTTCCTCGTATTGTAAAGGGAACACCAATTCCTGATTCACCAACCTTCTATACTGATGCTAACAAGATGGGAATGGCAGGTTATAAGACAGACAAAATCAGCAAGGTAATCAAAAGTCCATATACCTCAGTTCAAAAAGCAGAATTGTATGCAATCCTTATGGTGTTATTAGATTTTCCCGAGTCTTTTAACATAATTACGGATTCTCTATATGCAGAAAGAGTTGTGTTGCACATAGAAACTGCTGAATTTATTCCCGATAACACAAAATTAACTTCTTTATTTACACAATTGCAACAGGTCATCAGAGGTAGAAATAATCCATTATATATAACCCATATTCGATCCCATACAGGTTTGCCAGGTCCACTGGCACAAGGAAATGAGGAAATTGATCAGTTACTCATAGGAAATGTGTTGGAAGCCTCAAAATTTCATCAGAAACATCATGTTAACAGTTCACGTTTAAAGAAAAAATTCTCTATTACCTGGCAACAAGCCAGGGAAAACTTTGGAGTGGAAACCTGCAATGGTTTTAAGATGGGGCGTGGTTATGCCTATGTGTCTACAGGGAATGAAAAAACGTGGTTACCAACAAAACTTATAAAGATTAGATCTGACCAGGGAGAACCTCCCATTAGCTGAAATATGAAGTCTTCACATGGTAAGAGTATTTTATTAACTGTATGGTTTTCATGATATTCCAATCTTTTATTCAGGATGGACAGAGTTTATATTCCAATCTTTTATCCAGGATGGACAGAGTTTATGGTTTTCATGATATTCCAATCTTTTATCCAGGATGGACAGAGTTTATGCCTTAAAATGGACTTACAAAGTTGTTCTATGCCTTCAATTTGCTCAAATTTAGAGCAAAAATTTATTTTCAGAGCCAATCACTGAATGACAATAACAAGACAAATGGGGCAGAAGATTCAACCTAACATACTGCTTCAATCACTATTTTCTTAAAAACTTTGCATGCAAATCATTTTTAAAAGCGCTAGTCCAAAAAATGATCAATCTTACAGAGACTGGACAATAAAAGCTAGAGGTAACTTTCCCAGGAATTGGCCAATATCTCAATTTTTGTAGGGTACCCAAAAATATTTACACACCATTCCCAAAAGATGGGTTGGAAGTTTTTTCTGTGTGTTATGTTATGTGTTGTGATTGTTTGTTGTCATGTGGGATGAATGGATGTGAAGTGGATTTGGGGATTTTCTTCTTTCCCTCACTCTATTTTTTTGTCTCTTTTATTATTAAAAACTTAAGATTATTTTGTTATATTAATAGAAATTGATAGAAATTTAAGATTGTTTTGTTATAATAGATATTGATAGAAAGTTACGATTATTATGTTTTATATACACTTAAAGATAAATTTTAGTTTCAAATTTTCAAGATTTCTTTTGAAAAATAAAAAAAAATGTTTTTCTTCTATTGTCCAAAAGACAAATTGCCCTAGGAAAGATACTACATGCCATCTTTTTATGGCATGAATGGAGACTTACAAATGTCTTTCTTCTGTTCAAAGAACAGGAAATATTCCTTCATTGATTTGTGCGTCCTGCACATCCAATGTATTTTGGTGATTGCAGAACTATGTGTTACTTGTGAGAAATTGAATATTTTCAGAACAATGGGACCTTAGTCCACAGAAGACCAGACAAGTAACCCAAATAATCCAGCCTCATAGATTGCCTCAAAAGCTGTTTCCTCCAAAATCTGCATCCAGAACAACTTCAAACAGCTTGATGAGATGGCCCAGCCTCAAGGACTGTTCTCTCAAGGACATCAATGGACTCCTGAACTTTCCTACCAAAGTCCAGCTTCGAACTACAAATTGCTCAGAACATTCAAATAGCTGAGCACCTAGAGACTGACCACAAATGTTACAATTTACTTGCTTAACCATTTTTTTTCCTTTTATTTGGGCCCATAACAGGTTTTCTGCATCCCAATTCAGCAGGAAGAAGTTTTAAGAGAGCGACGTCTCATTCCCAAAAAGTGGGGTGGATGATTCTTTGGTTATTTGACGGGTTATAGATGTCATTTAGGGGGAATGGTTACAAATCATTATATGGTCTTGTTAAGCAAAGTGAGAGAGGGAATATGGATATATAGTATAGAATTGATAAGATAAAAGGGTAGATTATTGAATCTACTCCTATAGATCTTTGCATATTGATACAAAATTAAGGCTATATTTTGACTAGGTATTGTACCTATGTAATTTTAAATTTACAATGTGAAGTTCTAGTCCTTTTGACAGTAACTATCACAAACTGTCATTTCTTTTTTGGAAGCTGCTTTCCTATGCTTCCTACTCAAATAATAACTTTATCCCTTCTTATGTCTTTGATGGGGTTGAAGGCATAGTAGTTATAAAATTTCAATTGAACTTGAGTTGTTTAGGATAATTTTAACAATGCATGTTGATAGTCATTCAAACTTGTGATTTTATTAGGATAATTAAGTTAGTTAATTTCAGAGGTTCTAAGTTAATCAGATATTAAGTTGTTAGAGACAAGCAACATTTGCTTACTCAATGGATATGGATAGATGGTCTTCAAAAACTTCAAGAGATCTGCAGAATATGTCATTTAAAGATATTTTTGTTATTTAAAAAATTCTTTGACATGAGACTGTCAGCTCCTGACAGTTCCCATATGACTTAGAAGGAGACAATGAGCATCAAGAAATCTCCCATCAGGAGATAATTCCTACTGGGCAGAAATGCCCCTGCTCTCTCAACAGACTAATTACAGTCCAAAAATGGACCAGAGCTCAATGCAGGTAAATTGTTGGCCTGATTCTGCAAAGACAGAATAGGCAAATCTTATTTCCTGCTCCAAAACTAAGTCTGTGAGACATGCTTGGCCAGAAGGCTGAAGATGCTCCAATGTTCTAGAAACTGGGGACTGTCTAGGAAACCAGTTGTCTGTCATTTCATAGTTTTTGAAGTTGCTTGCTCTGCATTTCCTATGTATTCAGATATATTTATCCTTCTCAGGTTTCTGATGTGATTGAAGACTACATAGTTATAACATCACAGTAAATTTTAAATCATCTAGGAATTAAAAGGATGTTTTAAGGTTAAGATGGTTTAGTTAATAATGTAAGTTAGGATGGAAGTTGAATTAGGTATAGATCCTTAAACTCAAGAGAGATATATGTCACACCTTTTAGTTTTCATAATTGTTTTTATTGTATTTATTGTTACTGTATTGTGTTTATTGTTAAGAAAAGGAGCCTTTTGCTAAACTTAATGGGGGAGATGTTGAGAGAAGGTCTAATATTGTTTCTGATACATTATTAGACCTTCTCTCAACAAGAGTCCATCAGCAGAAGACTGAATAAAGAAGTAACATCCACATAAACAAAGGAATCGTACTCATTGTTTTAAATGAAATAGTGTTACTTTGAAAACATACATGAAACTGGAGGACATTGTACTAAATGAAGTAGGAAAGATGCTGATAGGAAAACACTACATTATCTCACTTATTTGTTGAATCTAAAAATGTTGCCAGTAGTAAATTGGTAAGATGTTAATAAAGCACTTACACTTAGGCAATGAATAAGGAACCCAAAATATCAAAATACAATTTTAAAACAAGTTTAATGAGAGGAAGAAAAAATAATAATATATGGCTTAAAACATTTCAAGAAAGTAGATATGTTCATCATCCCACCCCCAAACACACACACAAAGGTGTACACAGAGGGGAGCTATAGACAATGGCAGATATGCTGGCTAGTTGTTTTGGCCATCAATGTGTGTCATATCACACCACATCATACCCCTCAAATATTTTTGTTCACGAGAGTTCAATAAGCCTAGGAAAGATAAAAGCTGAAAAATATTTAACTCATTCATTAAGATTTCTCACACCCCATGACATTTTTTGCTCTTACTAGTTTTTAGAGAGGAGAAGAAATATTGCTCCATAAGTATTATTAAATATTATCAGACAGTTTTATCATTTTATTTGTTTACTATTTGGAACAAAGATATTTTCTTTTTCTGTCATGATCTCATGTATACTAAGCAAGCTCTGGACTACGGACCTACTGACACCCAGTAAGAAATTATTCTCCAGTTGTAGAATGGTTCAGCTCACTATATCTATACCTTTAAACCTGTGTTCAGCAGCATCAAATCTAAGCATCCAGGAGAAAGGTTTTAGTATCAATTTTCAAACACTTGTAGATTAAATATATTCTGTATAATTTCCAGAAATCCATCACAGAGGCATGTCCTTGAGCAGTGTGTCCCGTTGTGGACCTCTGTCCTGAAGCCTCCTTCCTTCACTCCTTTTCATCATGTGTTTCAATCTTCTGAAGACATGAGTCAAGATAATACCTTTTAAATTGCTTTTCTCAAGTATTTGTCATATCAGTTGAAAAAGTAATTAACATATGTAATTAACTTATTGGTATATCAAAGTATATATTTTAAAGTAACAGCTGAAATCTCCTGTGGTAGGGTTAGTGATATAGCATCTAATAGCATAGGTATCTTGGAATAGCAAAAGCCTGGACTGTATGGTAAAAGATTTATGTCTGATATGGCATGTTCTTTGCAACTTCCCAAGGACAAGTGATGTTTTTTGATCATGGGACTTTGGGCAGGAGCTGGGGGCATACCCTGAGATGCCCACCAAGATACATGGCAACAGAACTTGGTCTCTGGAATACCTGCTATTCCTCGGTCCTCTGCAAGAAATCTATGGAGGGAGACATTGCCCAGGGGCATGGCATGGAAGCTCAGGAAAGCGTCTGCAGAAAATCATGTTGTCAATTCATTATGACAGGTGAAGAGATTTAAGTCAAGATGCACATGGACACAGGTCACTCCTCCTCCTACATCATTCCCTTCCTCTTTGCCTGGCAGAGAAACTCAAATCACAGTCTTACCTGGAGGCTTCACAGATTCTCCCTGGTATTCAGGAGCATCTAGGTGGGGATTTGTCTCCCCTTGGAGACCAGGGGCATCAGATTGGATGGAACACTGAAGCAAGACCCTTTCAGGCCTAAAAGCATCTGAATGGTGAGCCTAAGAAACTTTTCATCTTGAAAATAATTGGACTCTAAGACTGCAGAGGCCATTCTAACTTGAGAAACTATCTTAAGATCTGACAAACAAAATTCAGAGATCTTAAGACTGAAAGATTTGATGAAGGCCATCCATCCATAAGGATCCATGGCCAGAGGAAAATATCCTTTTGAGAAACCTTAGGTTAGTGTTAAATGTTTGTATTATAGGTATTAGGTGTTATAGATTAGGTTTTAGAGTTAGGGTCAGGCCTTAGGATTTAGGAACTTTATAGACAATTATTAGGTAATTGATAAGTATTAATAAATATATGTTTGATAAATTAAAACTTACTGTTACAATCACCTTCTTTATGTTCCTCAATTAAAACACAACTTTAGTTTCTTTTAACCTGCCTTTTCTCATATGGATTAAGTTCAGATGCAAACAAATTTGAGAAAAGGACTTTAAGGTATAGGAAACGGTAAGGGACATGGGGAAATGGGCTCAACATAAAACTTATGTGTGCAAGAAAACCTCCTTATTTAATAACATGCAATCTGCAATGAATATACACAACTAAACAATAAATAAAACAAGAGCAGGGAAGGGGAACAAGGAGAAAAGGCACTACAAGAAGAAAGGGAAGTGGGCGAGGAACAAGAGTGGCAGACTCACCGCCATGGAACAGGTCCCAGAACTCATCGATGTCCTCCTGCCTTGGAAAGTGACCACAGTCGTTGAAGTATTTCATCAGCTCACTTCTTTTTAGCCCCTGCCAGTCTTCTCTCTTGGCAAACATGGTTTCATAGACTAAGAGCCAAAAGAGTTTTAAAAAAATTGTTTCTTATGCAAATAATGTTCCAAGAACCAGTCATGGTAAAATTTCTTCCATACTGGAGTTAATTGTAACAAGAGTTTATCTTCACACCTATGGACAAGACTCTGGGATTATAGAAGCCAGTGCCAGTCTTCCTGCTATGGGCAGAAGGCAAGGCTTCTTTTCCTCACCCACTTCCACAGCATGAATTCCCCACAGAATAAAATTCAAGTCTGGCTCCCCATGGAGAGAATGGGACAGAGGTAGGGGCTCTATCTCTTCAATGACAAATGATCAACAACTTTACACATACCAACACCCGAACTACACCAATAGCTGTAGCTTGGGATATTTTCTTTTTATTAAGATGTGTTCATTGTACATATCATTGCTCAGTGTGATAATTCAATGAATGTACACTACACTCACCAAACAAATCCTACTACCAATCAAATACCAACTACTATTTGATGTTTAATTTTATGTCAATTTTTAAAATATATATATATATATGCATACACACACAGACATATATGTATGTATATATATATATACATATGTACATATATGAGAGGATATGTGATATTTGTCTTTCTGTGTGTGGCTTGTTCCACTTAGTATAATATCCCCTACCCACTCATATTTCAGAAAATGAAAATATTTAACTTTCCTTTATGTCTGACACTGTGGTATAGATATATAAAATGTTTTCCTTACCTGTGCATCTATTGATAGGCACTTAGGCTGATTTCATGTCTTAATTAGTATGAATAGTTTGACAATGAAAATGGGTATAGAGATATGTGGGTACCTCTTCAGGGTACTGCTTTTACTTCCTTAGATAAACACTTTAAGAGTTCTAAGAGTAGCTTAGCTGGAATACAAGAGATTTGCTTTTTCTTTAAAAAAAAAAAAAAAAGTTAAGACTAGAGCCTGAACCTAGGGCCTCATGCATACAAGGCAAGTGCACCACCACTGCCTAGTCACCACCACAGCTCTTTTTATTTTTATTTTGAGAAAGGGGATCATTAAGTTGCCTAGGTTGGCCTGGAACATGTGAACCCCTTGCTCTACCCACAACAGGTCTGTAACACCAGATCAGCCTATTTTTATTTTTTTATTTTATTTATTTATTTTTGAATGTTTATACTGTTCTTCATAACGGATCTGCTAATTTATAGTCCCACAAATAGCACATCAAAGTCCCCTTTGTCCACGTTCTCACCAGCAATGACAAGAATCCCAGGTTCCTGACTCCTGATAACTCATGTTAGTAGTCATGATTACTTCCTCTAAACTTCTCATTTCTATTCAGCTTCCAAGTCACACTCTGACCACTTGGATTTTTATTATAATTTGGGTATCTGATTCAGAAATAGAATTAGGAACAATGTCCACATCTTGCTCACTGACTTCATAGAAAGAGAAAAAAAAAAACCCTCAAGAAATTCCTACCTGAATATGAATGGCTATGTCAGATCTTCAAAGCCATCAGAAACACATACAAATTAATATTTGATATTAGCAAGTGTTTTTATCTCTTCAAATCTACAAAATAAAGCTGCTGCATTCGGAGCCGATTCAATCCCCTTGGAGAGAGGAACTCAGGCCCCTTGTTGCGTTTCTAAGCACTTTGACCTGGAAGTGCTAGCACCTGTATTTCTTTGCCTCAAGCTCCCTCCCAAGACTTTAGTCTGTTGACTTGTGGCTTTTGCCAGAATTCTCAGGGACTTAGGAGTCTTCCCTGCGGAGTGTTCCCCAACCCTTGCATGAGGTGGCAGGGAGGGGCAACTGATATATGAGAGTCTAGTTTTTGAGAAAGTTTACTCCATTAATTTTATGAGTTCCCATGAGAGTATTTTTTTAGCTTTCATCCATTTTGGGCTGCATTTCTCTATGCCATTGACAGTATTTTCTGCTATTTACTCCCATGTAAGTTAGTTGTACTTGAATCCATTTCTCAGGATTTAATTCTGGAGAAATATACAACTAAGACACAAAGAATGTCCTTTTGTTCGTAAATAAAATTTCCCTTATAAAAATTCATGTACCTTTACTAACTTTTCCTTCAATCATCTTTACATGTCTTTTATAATATCATAGCTCTGTAACTAAGCAGTACATAATGTACAATACAAACCTTCAGCAGTTCACTAATAGAATTAATCAACAAAACTAGTTAGCTAGTTTCAGTAAACACACAACACATTATGAAAATTCATAGTTTGAAATTATTGGAATATATTTCAAAAGGTGCACAAATATTTGCAAAATACCAAACATTTAGCAATCATTGTATAGAAAAAGAGGAGAATTCTATAAGAAACATGACGAAAACACCTTGCAAAATATGTGGATTCTAGGAATAATGTAAATTAATGCTATTCATAATTCTTTAAATTATTCTTTTAGCTAGTTCTATTCTCCTGCTCAGATCCTATGTGGACAGAGCACTATCTGTCTTACAGAATGCCTTTGTTCTGTCCTTGCCTCATGCCAGTAGAACCACCATGATATGTATTCATAAACTGCACCATGGTTCTCTGTGATCTTCCAGTGCCTTCCCAACTTGACAAGGAATCAAACCAAGAAACACATAAAATTTATCCAAAAACTTTTAAGATTTTAATCAATAACCTCATCTTTTAGAAGTCACCAGAGCCCAGTCTAGAAAAACAGATACACATGGGGTGTGTATGTGTCCATCTGTGTGTATTTCCAAACTTTAAAAAAAATTAGAGGTACAAAAATTTAAAATCTGTAATTATAATCACGAGGAAAAATCATGGGGGTGGGAGATAAAACTAAAGTAAATAAGTTACTATATAAAACTAGAATGCAGAGACAAGCACATAGGATTTGGAAAGATTTAAGTTTAAAAGCTACTTACAAAAGG
>CAJQZJ010032401.1:7608059-7618558 GCA_907164525.1 Lophiomys imhausi
GATAGATAGATAGATAGATAGATAGATAGATAGATAGATAGATAGATAGATAGATATGGACAGACAGACAGATAGGTAGGCAGACATCAGTCTCTAACTAACTGGTCTGTTTCTCTTCTGGAAATATTAGTTTTCCTTATTTTCTGACCCTCAGTCTCTGGAGCAGCTCATATTTATACTCTTTATGGAATATGATTCTTCATCTGTGTTTTCACACTTTCCCTTTAAATTTCCTTTTACACTTTGTGTAAAAAAAAAAAAAAAAAAACCAAATGGGGATTCTATTGTTTATAAACAGAGAACCTAATGAATGAATCCAAGTATATTGGATGCTACCTTAAAATGTAAATAGAAAAATAAAATAGAATCTTCTTTCCTAGGACTAGGATGTAAAGGATTTTTCATTGGCTAAAAATTCATTCTAAAGCTAGAACCAAACAAGAATTAACTGCAATACTTACATTTTTTCCTGTCCATCCATTCTTCTAGTTCTCTAAAGTCTATAATCTGTCTTGTCCTCCAAAGACCAAGTCGATATCTAATACGATAGATTAAGGACTGATACATGCGTATAACTGCTTTCAATGATGGCCCATGATACAAAGCCTATGAAAAGTGAAAACATCCCCGTAATCTTCTTCATATATTTCTGTTATTCATGCCCATTTGGGCATTCCGATTAGACAATTTAGGTAAACCCAATTCTTGAAAGTATTCTGCACAGAAATATGCATCCTACCACTGTCCTCTGTGCACTACCAACACTCTCATCACCATACCTTCCATGCTGGTTAGTTTTCTGTTGTCATTGTTATTCTGAGTCCCTTCCTTGCCTTCCTTCAGGGACAGAGTGGGATCATGTTCCATAAATAAGATAACACCTGCCCCCCCACGACTTGCTTTTGGTCCTGGCATTTTTTGTTTTGTTTTGTTTTTCACAGCTGAGGAAAGCAAACTAGGACACCTTTCTTGCTGTGGCAGACTGTGTTCTTCTAAACTGTGAGCCAAAGTAAAGTCTACTGTACACTGCTTTTTGTCAAGTATTTGGTAATACTAAAAATAGTAATAGTAAATCATAGTAAATAATATAGGATATGTGAGGAAAAGACAGATTAAATTCTCTAACAGGATGCATTTTAGTCTGTCTTTGGTTTGATTTTGTCATGTATTGTCTTTTAGTGCAATGACACTTAGTGGGATGTAGTTTCTCTAATTGTTAGCAGGAGCAGACCCATCCCTATTTATTACCCATTTATTCTTTTCCAGCTATGAATTATAAGCTACTGTCTTGTTTATTTTTTGTTTTGTTTTGTTTTTACCATTCTCTGTGCAACTCAGGAATTTGTCAGAGAACTTTGAACGCTGAGATTTTTTTTAACCTTAGTGTCTATCTCAATGAATGCGTTTGTGTAGGTTTTACTCAATTCTAGGAAAATGATGTTCAAGGCCCTAAGAGAAAATATCTTTTCCTGTCTGTCCATCTAACCCTGTCTAAAGACATATGGTAATATCCAAGAGAGTCTTTATTCCAAAGCTTCATAAACTAAGAAGGGAAACATACTTAAATGACTAAGTCCATGAACTAAAATTTAAAATAACTAAATGAAATAAAATAGAATATACAAAATAGCTGCTGAATATACTAAATATAATATACTAAATGTGTTTATGTTCATGCACATAAGCACATACTTAAATATGTGACTAGCAAAGGTAGGAAATATTAGTTGTCATTCTGATACCCATGTCTCCAACCATTAAAACACTCTTAGTGCTTCCTGTTAGCCATGCAAAGATGGAACACTTTTTCTTTCTTGGATTGGGTACCTACCTCATAATTGTATATTAGGTTATTGTCCTTCTGGTAGAATGCAATTCTTTGAGAACAGGAATCTTACATGTCCATTAAATTGTCGGCAAGGTCCAGACTATTCCTGGAACTTATTTGGTGCCCAATGCATGGTTTTTGAATAATTTACTAGAAACGTATAATGGTACACTGGGCTCAGGAGGATTCTTTCTTAAATATTCTGAAGTGGTCTCTTAGTCAAGTCTGCTTTCTCTGCGTCCTGAACCCTTCCATAAATTTTAGAATCATTATTTGATTCTACAGTCTTGGGAATAGACATCTTTGCTCCATGAAACTGTGCACAGGAGGGAAAGAGTCCTGTAAAAGAAAGATTGACACGAACCCCAAAGGGAAATAGATCTATTCCATTCCATAAACACTAAAGCTGTTGCCCCAGAGATGTAAGAAGACAGGGACATGCTTGGCCATAGAAACTCAAAGAAAGAGGTTAGCCTAGGTCAATAGACTGTGCTGTTTCTGGGAATGACTGTGGCAGAGGTTTTTTTACTTTAGTACTGATAAATTTGTGAGGTATTCTGAGGAACAATCAAGTTCTAGTCTAATGTGAACTTTTATTTTAAATATATATTAATTGCCATATAATTATAGCCATTCCTTCCAACCCATCCCATGCATCCTTACTTCCTCTCAGATTGATGTATCTTCTTTGTTATTGTTACAAATGTGTGTGTGTGTGTGTGTGTGTGTGTGTGTGTGTGTGTGTGTTTTCAAGGCTGACTATTTAGAAACAGTTAAGTACTTAATATGACACAGGGACAGCTTCTAGAATGACAGCATTTCAGATAGGGTACAACAAGGCAGCTGTTTAATAATGAGGCAAGGAACAGCTCCTTGGCTGAAGCAATGGAACCATGCTCAGTGGGAAGAAAACCTTCTTAGAGACAGAGCAAGAATAATTAACAAAAGTCACCTTTGTGGAAAAGTACTTTGAAAAGGAATTTACGATCAAAGGATGGATGGTTCACCTTTTCCACAGCCCAATTCCCCCTCTGAGCTCTAGATCCACATTCTTGATGGCTATGTAGCTATCTCAAATATTTCTCACAGGCATTTCAAACTCATTGTAGAAATCTATATTCTACCTAATTTTCTTACCTGGAAATCTCAAAAATTTTATGCTGTTCAAACATCTACCAGAAAGCTCAGAGAAGATTCCTATTGCCTACTTCCTTCTTCCATGTAGTCAACTACAAGTCTACTGACATGCTCTGTGTCTAAAGAACAATCAAGTTCATTTTTAATGTGAAAGTTTATATTAAATATATTTTAATTAATATATAACTGTATCACTTGCCCCCACTATCACATCCTCTCCCTCCAGCCCATTCCATGCCTCCTCGCTTCCATTCAAATTTATAGTATCTTTCTTATTATTGTTATTAGTAGTAGTAGATCTCTACTGACATCTCTCCATATCTAAAACTGTTACCACCATGCACCAGATTACTGAAAAAGCATACTAAACCATCTTCCTCTCTTTTGTCACCCTCTGCCCCAACATATTATTCAGAACAGCCCATGTCCTAATCTAAAGACTCTTGTCATTGATCTACTAAATATCACAAATTATATACAAGTATATGTTATAAGCTTTGATTCATAATATTGTTTTCAATATGACTTTTAAGAACACTCTTAGTTTCCTCCAATCCCACTGTCCTTACTAGACTCCACATACGCCATAAATGTTCCATCTCACCCAAGGCCACTGGTATAGTCTTTCCTTGTGCCTCTATGACTCCACAGCCATCTGACAAAATTGAGCTCTCTACATCTCAGTATATTGGCACAGCCTAACCCCTACATCTGATACAGCAATTCAGGTTAAGTTAAATTAAGTATTCACATAGTACCCAAGACTTGTTAAAGGCATCTGTACTTCTAACTGGGATGAGTGCTCATAGAAATCATATAGCAGGAAATTGAACCCAGTTTTTAGTGACTTTCATCTCATTTAAAAATACACATTGTTGAATTGATGTAATTCTATTTCAGTTAAAAGCATTAAATGAAATAGGTTATATTGTTAACCAAATGAAAGTTTTCCAGGTACCTAGGAACTAAACATTTATATATCAAACCTATTCTATACAAAGTCAACATGGGAGCCCTGAATAGGCTGAGGAGATGTTGT
Organism: Lophiomys imhausi; assembly: GCA_907164525.1. Taxonomy (NCBI): domain Eukaryota; kingdom Metazoa; phylum Chordata; class Mammalia; order Rodentia; family Muridae; genus Lophiomys; species Lophiomys imhausi. The sequence goes on from CAJQZJ010032401.1 coordinate 7,612,064, forward strand.
TGTTGCTATGGATTTTGATACATGACAATGAGGGGCAATTACTATTCTATCAAAAATTTAAAGGATTTTATAAGCTCCAAAGTATTAAAGACCATTGACCTATGTGTGGTACATTTCTATAGTGATTTGAAAACATGGACTTTTAAAAGATTTTAAATATTTTCTTAACCTAACCCTAAAATTTTGACCAACATCACCTAAGAAATAAAATTATTTAACTTAAACTATAAATAAAATATTGAAATTAAGTAATATTTTAGAGATATTGCATTGAGGAAATTATTCTGCTTTGTGCTTTTGCAATTTTTAGGATTATTATATAAAAATCATATACTAACAGGTTTTTTTTAAAAGAAAAGGACTTTTTGAATGGTAGAAATTATGCTGGTGGTTAAATATCCATGATCTTCTGATTTAAGACTCTTAAGATAATTGAACACTGATTCATTATTTCAAATATAACCAAACTGAGAGGATTTCAAATGCAGTACTAAAACCTGAACAATCACTGTAGTATACCCTGTCTGCAGCAAAGAAAGAGTTGGAAATCTCCCAGTAGAGGGATTACCACAGTGCTAGCAATTATTTAGTGATCTGGTATGCAGTCTCTAGAGCAGAATTTCTATCAAGAATTCCCACAGAAGCAACCTTTCATGTAGGCATGGCTGTGGTAGTTTCATGCACTGCACTATAAGCCTGTCCCTCCAGCATTCTGTCAGTAGGCAAAACAACTTTAACCATATCAACAAAGCAGCCATCTAAGCCACAAAATGCCAATCCAGTGATGGAACAACAACAAAAAAGGTCAATGGTCATAACAGAATTTATAACCAATTAAAGTCTATAATCCTCTTTCTATTGGCTCTAATCCCCTAAAGGTACTTCTCATTGTTTTCATATCAGATTCTATGGCCACAGAGAAATTTGACATTATCCATATCAGTCTCTCCTTTTAAACTTCTTCTTAATTACAATGTTGCAAAACTTTCTGGATTCATTTGTGTTCCATAGTTTATGAATGATTACCATTTTATGGCAGCAGGAAATAATAACAATTAAATTATGAAAGATATAAAAACTGTGCACACAGAACATGAAAGCTGTACCTTGTTAGAGAACCATGGCAAAACTAGTGTTTTGATGAATCAATTCATTCATTTCATAGTAACTTGGTGAGCAAAAACCATAGGTTAAACACTATTTTCTATATTTAAAACTTGTAACAAACAAGACAGAGGTCATAATCTAACACAAATAAAGAATTTAAACACATAAAGAGATAATGAATAAAAAATAGTAGATAAGTCATGTAGTTGAAATTAAAGTTATATTATGTGTCAAAGCAGTATGTAGCGACACAAATGCAAAAATAAAAACTACACACTCTCATCTAAATCGTAAAAATTGCCCTGTCTGTATTAGTTTGGTTGTCTCTTGGCTAAGGTCAACTGATTGAAAGAAATAAACTATGGAAGGATGGGATTATAGTAATAATTATAATAATAATAATTGCTATTGTTATTCTTATTTCCCAGGAGAGATAGTCCATGATGGCATGGAGATACAATACTACCAGAAGGTGGCTGATCACAGTCTGTTTACAGTCGTAAAGCTGTTCTCCCTTTTATTAGTCTAGAACTCAGCCCATAAAATGTGAAGCCTACACTCAGGGTGGTTTTTTCTGTCATGTCCAGAGATTTCCTTCCATGGTGTCTGTATATCCTGTCAACTTGACAATATTAAGCATTGCATAGCTGGTGGCAATCATGTACACAGAATCATAATGTAGAGTACTGGACAGAACGAAGCAGGTGCTGGTACCACACTGTGGAGCAGGGCATGGGAAGGTTGGTTGCCTGAGCAGCTTGGAGCTTATGAAAAGAAGTGAGAGAGAAAGTGTTCAATCATTTCATCAATCAAAACCGCAAGGTAACAGTGTATGATCAAAATTTGGGGTTTATTAATTCCTAAAGATTATGTGAAGGCGTACCATCTGATGATCTGGAAAGAGGCAGGAGACAGGAGTTCATGTGTCTATGTCAGGAAGTTCACATTTCATATCTAATCAGTGTAAGGCAGCATAAGAGCATGAGAAGTAGGGAAAAGTGGTAAGAGTTATGAAAATAAGGCATACACTACAGAGGAGTAAACAAGACTATACCTACAGTCAAGGAAATCCACTAGAAATGTACTGTAATTCTTCATGTGAAAGCAGATGAACATAAAATCTAGGGGCCAAAGTAGAGAGAATGAGAATATAAGAGAATATGTGAAACTCATAGCAAATGGATATGGAAATAAAAATGCCAAAAATGCTGACAACTCTGGGCTGTAGTTTCAGATTAGATGCAATGCATAGGAAGTGCAAGAAAGAAAATCTTGGGAAATTAAGACAAGGAGTCCATTTCAAGCTATAAGAAATGTGAGCTACTTATAGAGATGTAGGCAAACAATGTAATACCTGGGTCTGAGCTACAGAGAAAGGTCTGATATGGCTTGGAATGGATTGGGAAATAGTCTTTCCAAAAGTAGGTGTCAGGATATGGAGAATAAGCACAGTCTTCTGTGTCAGACAGGTATTTATCAGCTGGTTGACTCAATTTTGAGCTCTTGATTTGACTTATCTGAACTTGGATTTCTTCACTTATAAAACAGATATGGCAGTAGTAGTGGTGGGTTAAGTATAGTTTAGTATTTACTAGACATTAGATTTAATATTGGAATGATATATCCAATGTATATGTTCATATTTACAAACAAGCAGATAGCTGTGTTCTTACAAATACAGGGGACCCAATTCCAAATCCCTTCCAAAGGGCTACTCAGAAATATGTGCACTTCTCATCTACTTTATTCTTCAAAGTTTGCCAAGCTTTAGCCCTTAGGTGAGGGCATTTCTTATGCTCTCAGTTTTACCAAAATCCATCTGGTTAGTGTTAGTTTATACAATTGTATTTATTTCACAGTTTCTCTCTTAACCTGGCCTTCACCAAAATAATTGAGACAAAATATTAGATGGCTCAGTCATTAAAGTGTAGGCTCACAACCAAAAATATTTGTTAAACAAGCTTTACAGTACAATCCTGAGCAGTTTTACTCTGTCCTTAACCCTCTATGCTAGTCTGACTCCCTCTTTGCCAAAATCCCTGAGTTACTTGCTTTTTAGTGCTTTCTTTGCTCCAGTTGAATCTTCCTCATGTTGCTCTCCCTATGACTGAATCTCCTACTTCTCTCTCTCATTCACCCTCCCCTGGAGGGCAGGAAGTCCAGTCCTATTTTCTCCCCTGCTCAGTTATTGCCTGAGCTGCTTTATTGGCATATCAGTGGAAAATTAGGGAGCAATGTTTACACAACACTGAGACAGGAGATTCTCAGAACAAGGATTGCAACCAGATATGGGAGGGGTACAGAAATCAGCATTTGAATTACACGATAACCTTATGCCTATACTATCCATTTGGGCTTCTCTTGTATTTGGGCAGTCAAAAGGGATTCTTGGGTTTATTCTGAAAGTCAGGGTTCCTGCTACTAAAAGTTATCAAGGTGGATGTTGTGGGACAGAAGGGTTAAAGGAAATGTTTGATGCACTGCAAGAGTACCTAGAAATCTGGGAAGCAGCAAGCTTCTAGTTATTCTAACTAGAGAGTAAATAGCAAATAACAAAAAGACAATTCTGGTTTTGGAACTGCTGAGCTATGGATAAGCCTGGTGTTTTGCTCAGTGTCCAAATTCACAAAGTCAAAGCTATTCCCCAAGCAGATTTCTCATCTCATTTTCTTAATCAAAAAAAAATTGTAGATAGATCATTTTTAGGAAAATTACACACCTATTTCCAAGTAAACTATTGAAAAAATTTACACAAGTAGCTGGACAGTGGTAGCACATGCCTTTAATTCCAGCACTTAGGAGGCAGGGGCAGACAGATAACTGAGTTAGAGGGCAGTCTGGTCTACAGAATGAGTTCCAGGACAGCCAGAGTTACACAGAGAAACCCTGTCTCAAACAAAACAAAACAAAACAACAAAACAAACAAGCAAAACCCCAACAAATCTACATAAAAAATTTAAAGACATTATCATCTGTAAGGTACCCCTTACCTTGGTCTTTATTCTTTCAAATCGTTTCCGCTCAAGCCATCCTCTGATATATCCTTGCATGATGATTATCATTTTAATCATTTTTTTAGTATATATGACTTTGTTTCTTTTCTGGAAATATTGGTAAATTTCTATGTGTGGTCCAATTCTCTTAACTTTGTTGTCAAGTTTATCAGACTTCATAGCAGTCTTTGGCCTAAAAATAACATGTAAAAACTTCTTAGAGATAACTAGAAAAATAAACATATCTACATTCTTACATTCTTTTGATGAATTTACACACACACACACACACACACACACACACACACACACACACACACACGCACACATATTTAGCACTAAGGACTGAAGCCAGGGCCTCATGTATAAGCACTCTACCACTGAGCTTTTTCACTTTTTTTTTTTTTTTAATTTGAGATGTGGTCTTACTAGGTTGTTCAAACCTTGAACTCATTGTATCCCTTGCAGGTATTGAACTTATGAACCTCTAGAGAATTTGGAATTACACATAAGTCACACTTTAATGACAAATATACTGAAACAAGAAATGTACTATGACTTGTATATAGAATTTAATAAATAACCTCACTTAACTATGTTGAAAAATTTCTCAAAGAAGGATGAAGAAGCTAGGATCAATATATCATGCATCACATTGAACATCTAAAGGGAAAAAAATCCAAAAGAAAGGGAATCTTTCAAAGTTATTCACAACTATTCAAAGAGGGCAGGTCAATCCAAATAAATTTCATGTTCCCACAGTTATATCAGAATAACTACTGCTCTAAATAATTCAGTCATTTGTCACTTATATGGCAACCCAATATCATCTGTAAATTACTTCTGCTTTAGACCGACCTGAAAGGGGCAGCAGCATAGCAAGCAGGTCATAGACGATAGAATAAACCACAAAGGGACCATACGAGAAACTGTGACGGGCCTTCAATAGTAACACGAATAAACCTGCAGCACTGATGGCAAGCATAAAGGAAAGTGAGAGCTCTCTGCCATGAGAATGTACGTAGCCTTGGCAACTTTGTATCTGCATGTTTTTATTCATAGATAAGGTTTATTTTAGCATGGTGACTGGTTTTTCAATGACTGCCAGAGTCTACTCTCTCGCAAATTCTTAGCATATGGAAACTAAAAAACAGTATTACTATATGATTCCTGTGTATATCACTAAAGGAGAGGCTCAGGGCAACATGCACACCACAGCTGTCTCTTCTCCAGTTCATAGCTCTTGGAACTTCACAGCCAATCTTCTTAATTCTCAGAGTAAACCTCTGACTCGAACTGATTGGAGTTTTGCTTTTTTTCTTCTAGTCTATTTTTATTTTTGCATTCAGTTGATTCTTTAGCATGTCTATTTTGTTTTGTATTACACATGGCTATTATTTCTCTTCCCTTGGTATTTGAGGAGTTGGAAACCTGATTTTGATATCTAACATAGTCATCAAAGGTTGGTTGTCAGTAGACAGCAAGGAATCTCAAATCTATCTTTTGTTTTTTCTACAGTTTGTCATGAAGACTAATATGTACTACATTGTATGTCATATAAATTCTAGTATAGCACAATTCTGAAATATGAATTTCAATATCATTTATAAATAAATCTGTAGAAAATGTAGAATATACATCACTCCTAGATTGTAAGAGCCATGGGCCCAGCACAGGCTGTTATACAGTTGTCTTCTCAACGTGCGAGGGAAATTGTATTCATAAAATCTCAACAGTGTGGCTACATAGACAAGACCTGGATAATGACATTATCAGTTGCCATGCCAATGGAGACAGGGAAAATTTCACAAAACCTCAGTCCTAAATGAAGTATTATAGTCAGTCAATGGATTCTGAGAGAGTAAGATTTTAAGAGCCAGGAGTCCAGGAAACATCTACTGCTAGATAGTATCTCCTAGACATGAAAAGAAAAATGTGAATCTGAAATCTCAACAATATGGTTGTGTGATAAAACCATCAGAGTGGCAACACTAATTAACCTGCCAGCGTCCACCTCCAGATGAAGAAGGGGTGGTGGTCAGTGGCTGTTGAGATAGGAGGAAGCAGTTTCCTACAGGAAAAGGCCCCCACATAAGTTGTCCAATTAGGTTATAAACACATAAACACACACACACAACAGTAATAACTGAAGAAGGATCATGAATTTGGAAGGGAGAGGTGGATCACAGTAGGAGTTGGGGCGGGAGGAGTAGGAGGGATGTACCTGCTGAGCTCAAGTATGATGTATTCAAAACATTTTTTAATAATTTATTTTTTATTTCTTCAAGTTCCATCTCAATCACAATCCCCTCCCTACTCCCCCCTCCAGTCCCACCCTTTCACCCTCCTCCCCCTCAGCCCCACCATCCTCTTCCCTTCTTTTTTTTTTTTTTTT
>CAJQZJ010032401.1:7623558-7648547 GCA_907164525.1 Lophiomys imhausi
AATATGGCATTCAAAGATGTTTTCTTAACTTAAGATTTTTTGATATCAAGACATGTCAGCTCCTGACAGCACCACCTATTCTACTCCAAGTAGAAGATGAGCATCGAAGAATCTCCAGTGGGAGATGATTGAATTGGTGGTAAGCCTTTCTCTTGGCAAGAAAAACCCCTTGCTACAACTGTAGACAGACTTCTGTCCAAAAAGGACAAAACTTGGAAGCAGATAAGTCGACAGCCTAGCTCTGCCAAGACAGGGTAGGTAAGTCCTTCATAATTCCTGCTCTACAATCAATGTCTGTCAGAGAAATGGAGCCAAATGGCTGAAGATTGATGCTGTAATGTATGGAGAGAAAATGGGAACTGTCCAGGAAGCCACTGGTATGTCATTTTTTAGTTTTGGAAGCTGCAGGCCCTGCACTTCCTATAAAATCAAAACATTTTTTTAAAGAAATGCGAACATGTAAAAGATGTTGGAAATGTTTATTTTTAACAACTAAAATTTTAAAGAAAACTTTTACACTAGGGTCTAAATATGCAGACATTGATCAGTAATGGATGAATAATAACTAACATTTAAAGCAAAGAGAAAGCTAAGATGGAATAATTTATAGTGGACTTTCTAGAAACTAAGAATGCATGCTAATTTACTTTATCTATGAAATTAGATAAATTTGTAAAAATGCTTTCACTGAATATTTTCTGTAAGTACCTCACTCTAACCAATTGCACCACTGGAGCATCCTTTACTGAATATTTTCATTACTTAATATATTAGTATTTTTAAATTTTTAATAAGAATCATAGCTGGGTATTGTGTCACTGCTTGTAATCTCAGAATTTAGGAAGTAGAAGGAACACCTGGAGTTTGAGGCTAGCCTAGGCTACTTAGCAAGTTTGAGGTCATCCTAAGGTACAAGAGATCAGAATTAACTGAAAAAGATGTTACCATATGGAGAGGAAATGGGTACACGGAGAGTGAGTGGAGAAAAAAGTGAATGACAGCAAAGAATGGTGGCATATACATACATACACACACATACATACATACACACACATACATACACATACATACATACTTACACACACATACATACATACATACATACATACATACACACACATACATACATACACACACATACATACATACACACACACATATAATACATACTTACACACACATACATACATACACACACATACATACATACACACATACACACACACATACATACATACACACATACATACATACATACACACACACACACATACATACATACATACATACACACACATACACACATACATACATACATACACACACATACATACATACACACACACACATACATACACACATATATACATACACACATACATACACCCACATACATACACACACATACATACACACACATACATACACACATACATACACACACATACACACATACATACATACATACATACATACATACATACATACATACATACATACATACCTTGCCTTTTGTGTGTCAATAAATCTGGTACGATAGGTAATATTAAAGCATCAGACGCTGAACTAGTTTATGTGGCCCAAACTGTGACAAAGAATGAATCTTCAACTACAAGGCAGATTTGTATCTGTAAAATAACTGGAACCTCAGACTCCTTTCTGTAAGCTATTACTGAGTCACAAAAACTGTTTTGATTCATTCCACATGAATTTTTATAATCTGGATACAAAGTCAGACTCTAGTTAGTCATTTTGCTGTTGTCCACCTAACACAATACAAGAACAGCATATGCACAGGGAAGAGAAATTAGCCACCTCCTTTCACACACCTCAGATTTATACTCATTCACTGAATGAGAAATTAATAGCTTTTTTTCCAGTTTCTTGTAATATAAGTGTTTCTGTATCCAAATCTTCATAAAACTGTTTTTAACTCAATTCCAAAAAAAAAAAAATTGTGTCTCTAGGAAGAGATATCATACCCTTATAAAACCAAACATACAGTATTTTGTCTCACTATATATCTTGATTTAGGAATAATAATTTCTAAGCCAGGTTTGTGATAACTTAACAGAGTGCATTGAAGATCTTATCATGTTCTCAAATAAAGTTTTTATTGTCATTAATTAAGACATAAAGATGGCTCTTCAAAAATTTTATGAAAAACATAAGGGAAAAGTTCCAACAACAACTTTGTTAAAACTGAAATAATATGGCACCATTTTTTTTCATTTTCAAACCTAAAAGGGAAACACTACACAAAACTATCTAATTTCATTACAACTTTTATTAAAGATACTAGTCTCTTTAGCACAGGAAGGTATTCTGCGGGTTACAGAAAGAGAAACCTGGACACCAACCCAGCCACAAACCCTTGCCCAACAATCTCTCCTGCCTACAAGATCTCCTGGGGCAATTGGGGTTGGGGGGAGATGACAGAACTTGTAGGACTGGCCAGCCAACATCTGGTTTCACTTGAAGCCCACACCATGAGAAGAAGCCCATGCCTTATATATTTGAATGGCCAGGAACCTGAAACAGGATAGCCCAGAGACCTAAACCAATTATGACTGGTTAAATAAAAAAGTAATGAAATTGTTCCTAGTTATATTCTCCTTTACTCATAGATCAGTGCCTTGTCCAGTCCTCATCAGAGAGGCTTCCTCCATCAACAGATAGGAGGGGTGCAGAAGGCCACAGCCAGACATTATACAGAGAGTCTAACTTGGAGGTCTCCATAGGGTTCCTTCACTCAGAGATGGGGAATTCTATAGAAGAGGTTGTAGAAAGACTGTAGTAGTTAGAGGGGATGGAGAACACCAGGGAAACACAACTCAATGAATTAACTAAGCAGAGCTCACATGGGCTCACAGAGATGAAATAGCAAGTAAGTGGCCTATATTGGTCTACACCAAGTCCTCTGTATGTTATGGCTACTAGTTTGATGTTTTTGTGGGACTCCTAACAGTGGGATTGGGTGTGTCTCTGATTCTTTTCCCTGCTCTTGCGACTCTTGCCATTTGGTTGCCTTGTCCACATTCAATATGAGGGTTTTTGTCTTGTCTTATTGAATCTTGTTTTGTCATAATTGTCTTGGTTGTTGTGTCTTGCAGGTCTGCTCTTTCCTGATGGGAAATGGAGAGGTTGTGGATCTGTGAAAGAGGGGAGTTGAAATGGATATGGGAGGAGTGGAAGGAGGGGAAACTGTGGTCAGGATATACTGTGTGAGAGAAGAATCTACTTTTAAATAAAAAAGGTTTTATTAATGAAATAATGTCAACATTATTTTTGACTGCATAGACTATTCAAGAAAATTACTTGTTATTATGAAAATAAAAACTAGTCAGTACCCTTTCTGAAAATTACTGGAAAAGCCACATGCATGAAAATATCCACCATGGCTTTATCTATAATGAATGATTTTATTAATATCTCAGTAAGTTGTTAGATTAATTCAATAAATGATGACGTAACAAAACCAACATTTATTTTACAATAATGTGTAAAAGTATTATAACTTCAAAAATTTACATTAAGAAAATAAAGATATTAAAGTAAATGTATTGATGCTTGAAACTTCTGTTTAAAATACATATAAATAAGAGTAGGAAGCAACATGCCAAAATATTACTGCAGTAATTAACAGTGTTCCCCAATTGTAGGCAGAATGGACTCTGACAGAAGAAATGCCTGCCTTACACAATTCTGGCTAATCGTCTCCAAAAACTGATGCAAATATTCCATTAATCTCTAGACTGCAAAGAAAGCATTGTGTTGTAAATGAAAATTGGTTGCTATTTTTTTTAATTTGTCAGATCTTTTGAATCAGGCCAGCATATAATGCATATTTTCAAAGACAAATACACTTAGCTACATATTTAACAGGATTAAGCATAGTCACTTTTTTTAAACCTTAACTTTGCAGTTTCTCATTTAATCCTCAAGTGAACTTGCTACTCTGATTTCTGAGAGAAATCAGGCGGCTTTCTAACCTCACAAAGACAAACTTCCATGCCCTTCTGCTCTGTGTGATAAAAATCACAGGGGAACAAAATTATGCTTGCCAATAGAAAGGTTAGCATGGCAGTTTTCATTTGATTGTTTGTGCTCATAGTACACAAAAGATGCAGTGACATCACACCTCCACACAGTATTCATTCAGTGTCTGAGGAGAGATACGGATATGTATGGACACTGTCTTGCAACCTTCAGATATATAGAAGTCAAAGACCCCTTTGAGTTAGAGAATCCACAGAAATCAGCCTTGGTTTTTCCCTCCAAATGAAATTTTGAAATGTATCTCTGTTAATCATGTAACAAAATTGTGATAAAGGGAAAAATGGCACTTTTCATAGAGATTCTTCACCAGCAAAGAGTCTCTATAACTATCCTTATAACAGTAAAAATATGAGTCTTTAGAGGCTAAATATAAAACCAGATTTCACCTTGTTTGTCTGTGCATATCACCATAATCTAACCTCATTATAAGAAAGTGTAAAGACTGAAGAACCATGCTGCATTTGAGTTTTTCACTTAAAGTTGACAAATATATAATCAAAGTATCACATCAAATGGGTTTCAGAGACAGAAGTAACCATTAAACAAAATTACATGTGAGAAAAGATATAAGAAATTAATTAGCAAGTTAATTGTATCTGAGCATTATAAGCCCTGAGCTTGACAAACATTTGAATAGGGAATTTCCTTTCAACTGTTAGTGCTTATATGATAATATATTAAATACTAAATCACTTTTAGAGATTGGTTCAGCTATTGCTACTACCCAGTTTTGGCGGATATGCAAGTATTTTGCATTCCTCATTTATAAAAAGCACTGTTTGCCCATCTGTTCATAGGCTGAATGTGATTAAAGGACACTTATTTTGGCTATCTTAAAGTTAAATACGTTTTAAGCTGTAAATACATGAGAAAACCAGTCCAGGTTGCCCAGTTCAGAATAGCATTGAGAGACTGATGATGAGGCACTTCTCCCCCATTCCTCTTCCAACCTGGCTTATCACAGAGCAAATATCACCACTTTCCTGATTAGACTAGCATGCCTGCCTGGTCCAAATGCTTTGCAATTTAGTTATAATTTACACAATTTACTTTGATTCAGATCTTCTGCTACCAAGCTGTGTGGAGGGTTTTCATTTCCTGATGTGCGGCCTTGAAGCTCAAACATGTGTTGTCCCGGTGCTTTGATGTGGCTTTGAAAGCAATCTGGGAATGAGCTGCACAAGTTAGGAGCCACTTTAATCCCCTAAACAAGGTCTACTTAGTAGGAAAACAGTACACTGAATTCAACATGACTTTTAAGAAAAGGGATCTTCTGTCTCCATATTATCTATTTCCAGGTCTCTCCAAGGGTTGAGTGCTACACGCCATCAAAACCTGCTCACTTCAGAAATCAGAGAATGATCCTGGGACTTTCTAAAATGAGATGCAATCTTCCTGAAGTGGAAGATAATATCACCTTAATTTAGGCAAAATCTTAAGGTACTTTACAACATAAGAATGAGGTGTGTTTTCTTCTGAGGTTTCTTCACTCCTGTCACCATTATTACTTAAAAAGCTGCTCTCGGTCACAACTTCTCCCCCATGATTCCGCTAAAGTGCCAATCTATTTTAACCCCGAGTCTGTAGTCTGTTTTACCATAGTCGTATTCAAAGACAGAGGCTGATATCCTATATACGGTCTCTAGGAGATTCTGAGTTTCTAGATGGGGGTACTTTTTTTAACCTAAATAGATTTCTAGACCATTCCAGACAGTAAATGGCTGAAGCCAACCAAAGAAAGAAGGGGAACGGGAGACGTGAGTCGGAAACAATTTTCCTGGCTTGTTACTAGTATTAAAGAAAAGATGGGTTTGTTGTTATTACTGCTGCTACTGCTGCTCAGATTCAATTTTCCAAGTTTTTCCTGAAAATACAATGACTATTTTTAAATTACAAATTCATTTCAAATACTACAATTATTTCTTCCACTTTAGCATAGATAAGCAATCTAGAGGAGCATCACTTACTAATTAGAACAAAGGATCACTTCACACAATGCACGGGTAAGAACAAAAATGGAATGCTCTTCTGCTCATCCCAAATTGATCCCAACTTCATAAAGTCCTGCTTTCTGGACATGCTCTTTACAGTGGAGAAATCTGACAATTCTTTGTATGGTACCTATATGGTTTACTTGTAAGTCACGCTAGAAAACTATCCTGGGTGACATCTGAAATGACTAATGTATTCATGCCAAAGGGGCCATGGGAGTTATTTTTCAAAAGCACAGTCACCAAGCCCCACTGTTTTTACAAGTTTGTCTCTGAACAGAGAACACATTGTGTCCTTCTGTTCTTCCTCTTGGCAAGGGGATTTATGTCTCTTGTGGCAGCCCTCTGGTCCCAACCCAAACGTTAGTTCTGGAAGAAAGTTAGCACTCCTGACTCCCCTCCATTTCTTTGCTCTCTACTCAGAGGTAGAATTGTTGAGGGTCTGATTCTTGTTCATGAACCCCATTGTCTTTGAAGGAGAAGCATCAGTAATGAATTCTCTTAACAATGAAATATGATTTACAATTTTGACATTCCCAATGAGAAATATCATTTAGGGACTCTGATTTCAACAAACAAAATACCCTTAAAAAACAGACTGCAGTAATAAGCCAAAGGGTAGTAGAAAAGTAGGAAACGCGAGACTCTCAGAGCAGTACCTTGGAGTTGAGAGGCCCATTTTCTCAGGCCTCTGCCGCTCTGTTAGAACTTTTTGTAAGCTCCTCTAAGGAAAAGTGAATGAAAGTCTGCTTTCATACCATTGAGACTTCATTCTTCCATATTGTGTTATTGACGTGCTGTATATTAAAGGTGAGGACCTTGTTGTACCCTTCCTTTCATTGTTTGTGAAGTTCCTCTTTGGATTCCAGGCAAGAATCACAGCCACTCACCCCCAACCCACCCATCGATGCATTTCACAGGACCAGTAGTTTCTTTACTCCCTGCTGTATCCTTCAGCAGACAGTAGTGGGAATGAGCCTGTTCTGTGCACATGGATGAGTATATAGACCATGGCCACCTTGGCTCCAGAGGAGAAAGCAGAAGATTCCATTTCAACCTGTAGCTGTAGCCAACAGTCTCTATTCAGTTTTTATAAAGGTTCTAACTATCCATACATAGTTACTTTGTGTTCTCTTTGACCCATCTGAGTATGTGATGCTTCTCCTAATCTGATCAGACTAGACTTGGAATCTGGGTGCTGCTTGGTACAGCAGTCACGGTCATAATAAGATCCATGCTATAATGGTTCACTGCTTGATCCTACTCCTGCCTGGATGCATAACTCTATTGAGGAAAAACAATACATAAAAGAATGAATACAAGAACTGAAAACATCACACTCCACAATTAAGAGAACTTTCAAGCATTTTGACAATAGTACTAAAGAAGACATTAGTAATTATGGACAGTATGAGCAAGCAGGCAAACTCAAGCTGAGAGAATCTGATGGGGTGGTGTTAAGCATTCTAATTGTTAATTAATTGGTCTTGCTTGCTGTCTATTACTTACGTTGTCTCTGATTGGTTGAATAAAATGCTGAGGCCTGAGATTGGGCAAAGACAGAGATAGGTGGGACTAAGGTACATGAGCTTCTGAGACAGAAAGCATCTTGGGAAGAAGAAGACTCTAAGGAGAAGCCAGGAGAAAGCAAGGAGAACACATACCATGGGGTAGATTAAAGAAGATCATTCCATGTGGCCTAGAACATCGGCATAGCATGGAGAATAGCAGTCCAAAGGGACATATGTATATATAGGGTCATATTTGGGTAATAGAATTATGAGCTAGCTTAGATGGGTAAGATTGCAAAATTCAGGCCAAGGCTTGTTAAAACCCATGTGGTGTTTGTGTGCTCATTTATAATGGTGGATTAAGGATTAACAGTCTCCATACCAATTAATCATAATCTAAATACTAATTAATAATTTAATTAATCATTTTTCTACATATGGCACACAAAGTATGGCAATTAGAATCCATACTTACAGCCTGAGAAGGCCCGGGTGAAAGACGGTTTCCTAACAGGGAACCAAACTCAAATATATCTCAAAGGAGCAGCTCCCTTAACAAAAGCTACCGCCTTACAACAAAGATGGAGATCTAAGGCTGTCCTTAAAAACTGGTCGCCTTCTAAACAGAGCTTGAGAGTGGAATTAACCGCCTAGACTAAAAATCGAGGAATTCATAATGTCTCAATGTGTTTGGATTCCAACTGAGTTTGTTTCTCTTAGCATGCAGATGATTTTTATACTGACAATTGTGGTTCTATGTATACTTTTTGAGAAAGATCTGACTAGGATAGGCTTAAGGCAGAGAGCTTAAAAATGGAATGGCAAGTTGGTTGCAATGATAACGGGGGAAGGAGGGAGGCCCTTCCCGATAGATAAGAAGTTGATGGCAGCTGTAGCTCACAGCTCCATGACTACTAGATGTTTGTCAAGAGTATCTGGGAAAGGCCCACCAAGGATATACAGCTGAAGTTAGATTCCAGGGAATAACAAACAGAGCTTTAATTACAGCATGGGATGACACAGATAGACCAAGGCTTTTGGAATATTCTTGTTTCTTTGCTTGATTTTTTTTTAGATGTCTTTGATTTCTCTATATAGGTAGGAGGTAGAAAGGATATTTTTGTCATTTAACAATGCTAAAATATAAGAGATTTTTGAAGATGTAAAGAGAAAAGGATCACAAACCAGTCTCCTTAGATGTGGGGATCCCACAGTAGAACTGGTTTCAAGAGACATTTTTGCCCCTAAGGGAGATATGTTAATTGCTGGGCGTGGTGGTGCACACCTTTAATCCCAACACTTGGGAGACAAAGACAGGTGGATCCCTGACCTTCACCAAGGTCAGCCTTGTCTACACAATAAATCCAGGACAAGGATACACAAAGAAATCCTGTCTGGAAAGAAAAGAGAGAGAGATGTTATTTGTGGGAAATTATATATTTTCAGAATAAAGGGACCAAACACCAAAGAAGACAAGAGAAGCCCAAATGGTCCAGCCTCACAGACTGTTCCAGCCAGTACTTCAATAAAGCCCTGCACTTTCCCATTCAAAGTTCAACTTCATATTACAAACTGCTTAGGACATTCAAATTCTGAACACATAGAGACTGGACAACAATTATTACTATTAATTTGCTTAATCATTTTTCCATTTTTTGAGCCCCCAAAAAGGTTTTTCTATGCCCCAATTCAGTAAGAAATAATTTTAAGAGAGTGACATCCCATTCCCTAAAGGTGGGGTGGATGATTTCTTGGTCATAGATGTTGCCATTTAGAGGGACTGATTACAAATTATGAAATGGTCATGTTTAGCAAGGTATAGGAGGCTAGACTCAGGGATTTCTCTCTTTTTTTTCCTCTATCCTTCTTTTTCTCTTATATAGCAGGGAAAGACTTAAAAATAAAAAGAGGGGGATTATGTGTATATAATATAGAAATGATAAGATATAAGGGTAGATTATTGAATCTGCTCTGAAACTTAAAACTATTGTTATTCTCAAATAAGGTTATCTTTTGATATATTGGTATAGAATTTTATATATTGATAAAAATAAGATTAATTTTGATTCATTAGTATAGAATTTTATATTTTGACATATAATATGTATACTTCAACTCTTATATAAGGTATTGTGCCTATATAACTCATTTAAAAATATAGGTTTACTTCCAATCATTTTATGGGTTGCTATTGCAATCTATTTAGGAGTCTGGGTAATACAGGTTGATTCTGGTCAGTCAAGCTCCTGCTCATGTCAAATACTATGTTAAAAAATATACAGTTTTCTTGATCAAAGATAGATAGATAGGTAGATAGATAGATAGATAGATAGATTTATAAATCAGTAAATGTCTTCAAAACCCTCAGAGGCATACAGAAAATGGCATTTAATTATGTTTTTATTATTTTAGGAGTTGTTTGACTTAAGAGAGTCAGCTCCTGACACCTCCCATATGACTCGGAAGAAGACAATGAGCATCAAAAAGAAATCTCCCATCAGGACACAATTCCAACTGGACAAAAATGCCCCTGCTTTCTCAACAGACTATAGACAGTCCAAAGATGGATGAGAGCTTAAATGCAGGTAAGTCGATGTCCTGATTCTGTAGAGACAGAATGGGAAAATCCTTATCTCCTGCTGCACAATTAGGTCTGTAAGATATGCTTGGCCAGAAGACTGAAGATGATACTCCAAACAGGGTTGAGAGATATTTTGGGACTGTCTAGGCAGCAAACTGTCATATTTCTGTTTGGAAGCTGCCCTCCTATGCTTCCTACTCATTCAAATAATAACTTTATCCCTTATTATGTCTTTGATGGGGTTGAAGGCATAATAGACATAAAATTTCAATTAAACTTGAGTTGTTTAAGATTTAAAAGGATATTTTCAAGTCTAAATAAAATCTTTAGGTTTATAAATATAGGATATGAAAAAAGATATCTAGGTTCAAAACTTTAGACACACATAGATAGATGATTTTTTTCTTCTTCTTATGATTGCCTGACACAAATAGGCTAAGCATTATATATGTAACCTTTATATATAGTTTTCTTGATTGTTTCATATTCTTCCTATTTTTACTATATGACTTTAAAAAATTAGCATTTTTATTAGATAAAAGGAGGGAATTGATGGGGTGGTGTTAAGCATTCTAAATGTTAATTAATTGGTCTTGCTTGCTGTCTGTTACTTATATTGTCTCTGATTGGTTGAATAAAATGCTGAGGCCTGAGATTGGGCAAAGACAGGGATAGGTGGGACTAAGGTACATGGGCTTCTGAGACAGAAAGCATCTTGGGAAGAAGAAGCCTCTAAGGAGAAGCCAAGAGAAAGTAAGGAGGACACACGCCATGGGGTAGATTAAAGAAGATCATTCCATGTGGCCTAGAACATCGGCATAGCATGGAGAATAGCAGTCCAAAGGGACATATGTATATATAGGGTCATATTTGGGTAACAGAATTAATTATGAGCTAGCTTAGATGGGCTAAGATTGCACAATTTAGGCCAAGGCCTTTTAAAATCCATGTGATGTCTGTGTGCTCATTTATAATGATGGATTAAGGATTAACAGCCACCATACCAATGAATCATAATCTAAATACTAAGTAATAATTTAATTAGCCATATTTCTACAGGAATCGGACATGAAGAGGGGGACACAGGTCACACCAAGTACCACAGAATAATTTAGTTTCCCCAAAACTTAGTTTTTCTTACACTAGAATGAAGTCCTGGGAAAAGTGGACCTATATGTCCAGATTAGAAAAACAGGCCTGGAGGTAAGTATGAAGTTTGGAGACAGACAGAAATGTTTCTGGAAAATGCAGTCTTCTTCTAGCTACTCCCCAGTAGATAGAAGAAACTCATGGTAGTGGAGTGTCTGCAAGGTAATCTATACTGTCTCTCTCTACTGACTAAACTGACAACAATAGATAAAGTAACTAAGCTGTGCCACGAGCCCAGATTAGCCTGGCAGAGGGCAGGAGGGTAAGGGCCAGATATAGTCAATGTATCTTCTAGCTTACTACTCAGTGTCTAGCAGTTTACTGGAGATAGAATAGGTTGTGCTAGACTAATTCTGCTATACTGAAGAAGAAGGATTATCATACTGGAAGGGAAAAAACATAGCTAAAGCTAAGGAAGGCACTAATAAAGAAAACTGAAGCTTCCCTTCAGTAGTTAAATGGTCTGAGCTAACAAGAACAGTTTCCCTTATTTATCTGTTGATTTGTTTACTTTGAGAAACTAGATAATGAATATGATATGAGAATTCCAAATACCAAATGTCTTCACTTTAGAAAAATGGAAAAATAAAATTTGCAAAGCGTGGTCCTATAAGTTTAGTAGCCAAGCCTGTTATTGGACTGATAGTGAGGATTTACACAACAAAGCAAGGATGCTAAGTGTTAAACCAAACAAAAAGGGTTTAAGAAATATCTTCCTAAATGCATTTGCTTTATTCAATTTTAATTATTCATTTTCCCTGTGTTTACTAGACAGGTGGACCAGAAAACGGCTTTTAACATGTCTAAATATCAGGAAACAGTTTTCATGGTTCATGTACAATCTTCACAAGCAAGATGGGTATATTATTATTAGCTACCTTGTCATCACAGTTACAAAATGTGAGATATAGGCAACTTAAGAGAGGGAGGGTTTGTTTTGAGTCTGTACTGGTTAAACTATCAGCTTGACACAACCTAGAAACCACTGGGAAGGAAGCCTAAACTGAGAAATTGTCAAGACAATCATGACCCATGGGCATGCTTGTGGGAAACTGTCTTGACTGCTAGTTGGTATAGGAAGACAGCCCATTATAGGTGGTTCCATTCCATAGGCAGGAGGCCCTAAACAGGAAATGGGAAGAGAAAGGTGGTTGAGAACAGGCAGGCAAATAAGCAGGTTATTATGTCTTTATTTCATTTCTCTCTGCTCTTCATAGTGAATATAATGTGACCAGCTATTTCAGCTTCTTGCCTATGACTTCTCTTCTATGATGTACTGAAACTATGAAGTGTGAGCCAAAATAAAATAAGCTCTTTCTCCTCTATGTTGCTTTTTGGTTAGGCATCCTATCATGGCAACAGAAATGAAACTGGACCAAGTTCACAGTCCTCTATGGTGAGAAGTCATGGCTGCAGAAGCAGCTTTGGCTGTGATTCATTACCTCTTCATATCTTAAATTAATAAGAATCAGAGAAATGGGAATACTAGGTGTTCAGCTGACTACTTATTCCTTTTCCCCTTTCCAGTAAGTCTATGATTCAAGACCATGATATGGCTCTTCCACATTCAAGGCAAATATTCTTCCTTCACTTAATGCTCCTTGAAAAATCATTCACAGGTACACTCAAAGGTGTGTTTCACTAATCCCTGGGAATTTTTTTTTCTTTTTTTTTTTGGTTTTTCGTGACAGGGTTTCTCTGTTTAACAGCTCTGGCTGTCCTGGACTCGCTTTTTAGTCCAGGCTGGCCTCGAACTCGCAAAGATCCGCCTGTCTCTGCCTCCCAAGTGCTGGGATTAAAGGTGTGTGCCACCGCCCCCAACCTATCTTATAACCAAAAACAGACACTGGGGAAAATACAGACTGGTTATTTGGCCTTCGGATAACTAAATGGACAATTTGGATATAAACTGAGAGATGGTGTATAGGAGAAAAAGGCTGAGAAATGGGACACTACTATTTTGAATTTGAGACACATTTTATGGAATATCCCTGTGGAGATAGCCAGGAAACAGTTTTTTTCTTTCTATGCATGCTGTCCTTGGTTTCCTACCAGAATTTGAAGGTAAGTCCCTATTGTTGAAGACACTACACATTTCAAACTCAAGATTTGGAAGAATCATACTGGCTATACCCAGAAGCTTCCTCCATGAAGAGTAGCTCTCATAATGTCAGAAAGTTATACATTCAAGCTAACAAAGGAGAAAGGTCAGCAATAGTCCTACCAACTATGACACCTATAAACTACAAAAATGACCAAAGTGAGAAGATATCTCCAAAAATGTACAAGTGGCAATTTAAGTCTAGGCAGTAACCAATAGCTGTCAAATGAACTTAAGGCCAGCTCAGTAGGAGGTAAACCATGTCTGGCACTGTAAACCTAACAACTACTCATGTATGGTCAGGACATGACCTGGAGGAGAACTTACTACTGGCACTTTCCCAAACCAGTATAATCTCTAACTGCATTTTTAGTACTACTTTTTTCCTCAATATATTTAAAATATAATATTTTTCAAAACAAAAATTTTAAAGTTTTGACAAGTTTTATACTTTTCTTGAATAGTATGCAAA
The DNA here is from genome assembly GCA_907164525.1 of Lophiomys imhausi. Taxonomy (NCBI): domain Eukaryota; kingdom Metazoa; phylum Chordata; class Mammalia; order Rodentia; family Muridae; genus Lophiomys; species Lophiomys imhausi. Next base: position 7,637,423 of record CAJQZJ010032401.1, read on the forward strand.
CAACCTGACACCAAGGATTCTGACACTTTCAAACACTGCAATTCCAATAATTCCAACAATACCAACTATTAACACCAACCTTATTCATAGTCATTTTGTGACTATTGCTTTAAATGTAATAAAAATGTAGCTTCATCAAAGCAGCAGTGCTATGTGTATTATATAAGAACTTATTTATGAATATGTTTAGGGAGACACAGTGTATTCCTAGACCTCTGTATGCTCTAGTGGGCATACAGAGGCCAGAAAACAGCTTGCAAGACTTGGTTCTCCTTCCATTATGTGGTTTCCAAGAACCTAACATGGGTAATCAGCATTGGTGGCAAGCACTTCCAACAGCTAAGACATATTACAAACTTTGAAGCTTCACTTTTCACAATGTCATATATAATAGAGTTTTGAAACTATAAAAAATGATCAAGTAAATATAAAAGTAAATGTGAGACCAGTTCTATATATTCTGTCACTTGATCAGTTTTGTGATTCCAGATAAATCACATTAATTCTCTAAGTTGGTAAGATTTCATCAGAAAAAAAAATTGTATAAGTTTTGCTTATTACATAGAGTAGAAAATATCACAACATGTTTCTTAAAGGTGTCATAAGTACCTAATTGTAGCTAAGTCCTAGGCACCATTAGTTACTAGTGTACATGCTAGCAGTTTAAAACCAAGGCTATAACACATAACTGTGATTCCCAATCTTTAACAGGAAACCATGTGGTTACAAGAGAAGCCAAAGAATTTGTGGCAGAGATACAAGATGGTACCATCCATAGAGCATTGTATCTGAGTAGTAGGTGAGTGATATTAGTCACTGTGGAGTGAACGTGAGGTCCTGCAGCTGACTGTGAAACACAGTGTCTGAATTTCCAAAGTGAACACAGAGACTGGTTACCACATGAAACAGCTCACAAAATTCCCAGGAACACCACCCTGAGATCAGTCAGCTCAGTCACCCTTCTGGAGCGGATCCAGCCCATGAGTGGATCAAGTCCACGAGTGAATCCAGCCCATGACTCCAACCACAGATCAGAGGCCTCACCTATCTGCCTGATATCCAGCATCCATGAAGACTTTTACACCCAACAGGGGAAAACAGATGGACCACAACAGCAAAGGTAAGTAAGATTTTCTTTCCAGAGTTCCCAACATGGTGGCACAGTGTGCACTTTAGCTGAGTGGCAGAGACCAAACTCAGCCACAGCAAAGCAATCAGGAGCCAAGACTGACTGCAAACAGTGTGATCCCCACATGCATTGCAGCGAGTCATTCACCCAAGCACCCGAGCTTTTGAGGCAGTCAGCAACAGACATATTGACACTGGCACCTATCTTGGGTGGATCTCCCTGCCTGTATGGTCAGTATAGCTGTGAATCAGAACAACTGTGTCAGGGAAGGGAGAACACAGACCCAACCACATCTTGACATGCCTTTCTGAAGAAACACACAAGCTCTCAGATCCTCACAGGATAGGAACCTCCACACTCCAATCCCCTGTATATAGGTCCAGTTGGGTCACAACCAGATGAGATGAGTGACAGTCTCTCTTCCAGAGCCAGTCTGCTACAGTAACCTAGCCACCATCTGGAGGTGGACACCAGGACCACCCAGCCCACAGAACAGGGGGTTTTCCTGAGCACCAAGGCCAACTGGCATCAGAAACAACCAGACAACACCAATATCAACCAGATGACTAAAGGTCAACAGAAGAACATGATAAAAAAAAAAAAAAAAAAAAAACCCAAAGCAGTATGACATCTCCAAAACCTAGGAAATCCTAACACAACTGAAACAAAGGGAAATGACCTTTCTTTATCCTACACTTCTATTAATAGAAGAGAGCTTAAGGGAGGAAATCAAATACCTCAAAGAGTAACAACAAAATACTGCAAAAGAGGTGATGGAAATGAATAAAGCTCTTAAAGGAATGGAAGACTTGAAAAGCGAAGTTGAAGCAATAAAGAAAATACAAGCTGAGATATTCATGGAACTGGAAAACCTTAGGAAAAGAAAAGGAACCACAGACACAAGCATCACCAACAGAATACAAGAGATGGAAGAAAGAATCCCAGGCATAGAGGATAAAGTAGAAGGAAATTGATACATCTGTCAAAGAAAATGTAAAATCCAAAAAAGTTTTGACACAAAAACTTCAGGAAATCAAGGACACTATGAAAAGATGAAATCTCAGAATTATAGGAATAGAAGAGAAGATACCCAGCTCCAAAGACCAGAAAATATCTTCAACAAAATCCTTGAAGAGAATTTCCCAAACCTAAAGAAAGAGATGCCTATAACTTTAAAAGAAGCTTACAGAACTCCAAATAGATTAGACAAGAAAAGAAAATCCTACTGCCACATAAAAATAATCAAAACACTAAATGTACAAAGAAAGAATATTAAAAACTGCTAGGGAAAGGGGCCAAGTAACATATAATGGAAAACCTATCAGAATCACACCTGATTTTCATCAGACACTAAAAGCCAAAAACCCACAAATGCCAGGCCAAACTACTATTTCCTGAAGAACTGTCAATCAACATAGATGGAGAAAACAAGATCTTCCATGACAAAACCAAAATCAAACAATATCTATGCACCAATCTAGCTCTACAGAAGATGATAGAAGGTAAACTCTAACCCAAAGAGGATAACTACACACAAGAAAACACAGGAAGCAAACAGCTCAATGGCAGCAAAACCAAAAGAAGAGAAGTTCACTCACACACTATTTCCACCAACATCAATACGGCAGGAAGTAACAATCACGGGTCATTAATATCACTCAACATCAATGGGCTCACTTCCCCAATAAAAAAATACAGGGTAGCAAAATACATGCAAAAGCAAAATCCCACATTCTGCTGCTTACAAGAAACACTCCTTAGGGAAAAAAGATAGACATTATCTCCAAGTAAAGGGCTGGAAAAAGATTTACCAAGAAAATGTACTCAAGAAGCAAGCTGGTGTAGCTATTCTAGTATCCAATAAATTAGACTTTCAATCAATGTTAGTCAAAAGAGATGGGAAGGACACTTCAAAGGAAAAATCCACACCAAGATGACATCTCAATAGTGAACATCTATGCCCCAAATGTAAGGGCACCCACATTTGTTAAAGAAACACTACTAAAGCTAAAATCCCATATTGAACCCCACTCATTGATAGTAGGAGACTTCAACACACCTCTCACACCACTGGATAGATCAAGGATGCAGAAACCAGAGAAATAATGAACCTCACAGATGCCATGAATTAAATGGATCTAACTGATATCTACAGAACATTTCACCCCAAAACAAAAGAATATACTTTCTTCTCAGCACCTCATGGAACTTTCTCCAAAATCAATCATATAGTCAGTCACAAAGCAAGCCTCAACAGATACAGGAAAATTGAAATTACCCCTTGCAATTTATCAGACGATTATGGAATAAAGATAGACTTCAACAATAACAAAAACAACAGAAAGCCTGCAGACACACGGAAACTGAACAACTCTCTACTCAATGACTCTGGGTCAGGGAAGAAATTTAAAAAAGAAAAAGAAATTAAAGTCTTCTTAGAATTCAATGAAAATGAAGGCACATCATACCCAAACTTATGGGACACATTGAAAGCAGTGCTAAGAGGAAAGTTTATAGCACTAAGTGCCTTCAAAAAGAAACTGGAGAATTCCTATACTAGCCACCTAAAAGCACACCTGAAAGAGCTAAAACAAAAAGAAGCAAACACTCCCAAGAGGATCAGACGAGAGGAAATTATTAAACTCGGGCCTGAAATCAACAACTGAGAAACAAAAAGAATAATATAAAGACTCGACAAAACTGAGAGTTGGTTCTTTGAGAAAATCAACAAAATAGGCAAACCCTTAGCCAAACTAGTTAAAAGGCAGAGGGAAAATACCTAAATCAACAAAATCAGAAATTAAAAGGGGGAAATAATAGACACTGAGGAAATCCAAAGAATCATTAAGTCTTACTTCAAAAACTTGTACTCCACACAATTGGAAGACCTAAAAGAAATATACAAACTTCTTGATAGATTCCACCTATCGAGGTTAAATCAAGAACAGGTAAACAAATTAAACAGTCCTGTACCCCTTAAGGAAATAGAAGAAGTCATTAGAAGTCTTCCAAAAAAAAATTCAGGACCAAATGATTTCAGCACAGAATTCTACCAGACTTTCAAAGAACAGCTAACACTGTGTAGTATTCCACAAATTTGAATATTCTTCAAACTTGAATATTTCCACAAATTTGAATATTCTTCAAACTCTTCCACAATGTAGAAACAGAAAGAACACTGGCAAACTCATTCTATGAGGCCACAGTCACCCTGATACCTAAACCACACACAGACCCAAAGGAGAAAGAAATTTTCAGACCAATTTCCCTTATGAACATGGACACAAAAATACCCAATAAAATACTTGAAAATCGGATCCAAGAACACATCAAAAGTATCATATGTCATGATCAAGTAGACTTCATTCCAGGGATACATGGGTGGTTTAACATACAAAAATCCATCCATGTAACCCACCACATAAACAAGCTGAAAGAAAAAAAAACACATGATCATCTCATTGGATATTGAAAAGACATTTGACAAAATCTAGCACTCCTTCATGTTAAAATCTTGGAGAGATCAGGCATACAAGGACCATATTTAAACATAATAAAGGCAATTTAAAACAAGCCAATAGCCAACATCAAACTAAATGGAGAGAAACTTAAAGCATTTCCTCTAAAATCAGGGACAAGGCAAGACTGTCCATTCTCTCTGTATCTCTTCAACGTAGTACTCGAAGTATCTGTTTTGCTAGAGCAATAAGACAACTAAAGGAGATCAAGGGGATACAACTTGGAAAGGAAGAAGTCAAAGTATACCTATTTGCAGATGATATGATAGTATATATCAATGACCCCAAAAATTCCACCAGAGAATTCCTACAGCTGTTATACTCCTTCAGCAAAGTGGCTGAATACAAAATTTATTCCAAAAAATCAGTAGCCCTTACTTACACAAAATAAAAATGAGCTGAGAAAGAAACTAGGGAATCAACACTCTTCACAATACCCGCAAATAATAAAAAATACCTGGGGGTAACTCTGACCAAGCAAGTAAAAGACCTATACAACAAGAACTTCATTATCCTGAAGTCCCTGAAGAAAGAAACTGAAGAAGATATCAGAATACGGAAAGATCTCCCTTGCTCATGGATATGTAGAATCAACATAATAAAAATGGCCATCTTACCAAAAGCAATTTGCAGATTCAATGCAATTCCTATCAAAATACCAACACAATTCTTTAAAGACCTTGAAAGAACAATTCTCAACTTCATATGGACAAACAAAAAACCCAGAATAGCTAAATCAATCCTGAACAATAACAGAACATCATAGAACATGCTGGCAAGGATGTGGAGAAAGAGGAACACTCCTCCATACAACCACTTTGGAAATCAATCTGTAGAACTTAGAAAATTAGGAATCGTTCTACCTCAAGACCCAGCCATACCCCTCCTGGCCATATATCCAAAAGATTCTTCACCCAACCACAAGGACATTGGCTCAACTATATTCATGATAGATTTATTTATAATAACTAGAAACTACAAACAACCCATATGTCTTTCTACTGAAGAATGGATTTAGAAAAAAAAAAACTGTGGTACATTTACATAATGGAATACTACACAGTTATTAGAAATAAGGAAAGCATGCAATTTGCAGCCAAAAGGATGGATCTAGAAAAGCTCATCGCAAGTGAACTGACTCAATCCCAGAATAATACACATGGTATATATTCTCTTATAAATGTATATTAACCATATATCACAGAACAACCATCCTATAACCCACAGATCCAAACAGAGAGGAACCTACCATAACTATCCTAGGAAAAACTCCACCCAGCAGTGAGTCATGGATTCTGTTGCAGGTTAGTGGATCACCTTACCCTAGATGGTGTGCCATCACAAGTCCCAGTACAAGAGGAAGCTCTTGGCCCTCACATGACTGGCAAACTGAGGGAGTATGATATGTGAGGGCCCACCTCATCTGAGGATAAGGAGAGTACTGAGAAGAGGAATAATGAGAGGGGGTGAAGGGAGGGAGGTATGGGCCGGGAGGGAAGGAAGGAAGGGACTATGTTCTAGAGATAACTTGAAAAAATAAATTATTATATTGTCAAATGCATATTTGAAACTATAAGATTTTCAAAATATAAAAATTTCATAATTTACCAAAGGCATGAAAGGAAAAAAGATATTAATTTCAGGTTAGAATGTTAGATTGAAGGTTGCCACATAGCTCACACACTCCTGATATCAGCTTACAAATTTTTTCCTATATATAAAGGATAATTTCATTGATTGGCATTAAAAAGGCAGTTAAGAGGTTTATAATGTTGTAAGTAAATTAAGGGTTACTACAGTTCAGCCTGGTTTTCTAAACCTCTAAGAGCTGAAGTAATTTGGAGGTAAAGTAAAATATTTGAGAAGGGCAGTGTTAGCCCATGCCTTTAACTCCAGCAGAGACAGGAGGATCACTATAGCATTCATTGTCCTTTAAATTGCAGAGTTACAATGAACAGGGTGGTGATGGTGCATATTTTTAATCCCATCACTTGACAGGCATACACCCTTAATCCCAACAAACTGGAAATGGAAACATGCAGATCTCTGAGTTCAAGGCCAGCCTGACACAGAACTAGCTCCAAGTGGAGAAAAACTTAGATCCAAGGGTGGTTGGTGGTTCACACTTTTAATCCCAACAATCGGAAGGCACATGCCCTTGAACCCAATACTTTGAAGGCAGAGGCTGGCACATAGAATTTGCAATGATTTCAATTTAAAAGCTACTCACAAAAGGCATGATGAAATTCAAAGTTAATTGTCCTTTGTGATCTCAAAACATATACACTTAAAGGTATATTTAGTTCTAAAATATTAAAAGAATTTTTAAAAATCTCAATTGAAAGATAATACTTTTTATATTATCAAATAATCCAATTTGCTCTAGGAAAGATATTACCCCCCCCCACAAAGTAGTGCCCCACAGTTAGATTAGGGCAGGGCTCTGTTCTTATCTTTCCAGGAGATTAAAAGCATCTATCTAAGGAGTCCAGGAATAACTGGACCACTGAAACTTCTGAAGAAAAGGGACCAGACAACAAAGAAGGCAAGTAGCCCATATTATCCAGCCTCACAGAATTCAATAATAGCTGTTTCCTCAAAAATCTACAACCAGAACAACTCAAAATGGCTAAGATGGTTTATCCCCACAGACTGTTCCAGCCAGGATTTCAGTAAATCCCTGAAGTTCAGCCTCTGACTACAAACTTCTTTGTAGTTTGAGAGCAGTTAAATAGCTGAGCACTGGCCGGGTGTGGTGGTGCACGCCTTTAATACCAGCACTCGGGAGTCAGAGGCAGGCAGATCTCTGTGAGTTCAAGGCCAGCCTAGTCTACAAAGTAAATCCAGGACAGTTGAGGATACACAGAGAAACCCTGTCTCAAAACAAAAACAAACAACAACAACAACAAAAAAATGACAACAAAAATAAATAGCTGAGCACAAAAGGAATGAACAGCAAATGTTACTGTTAACTTGCTTAACCATTTTTCTATTCTTACTTGGGCCCCAACAGATTTCCTACTTTCCAAATCATCAGGAAGTAATTTTTTAAGAGAGTGACATCCCATTTCCAGAAGGCAGAGTGGGTAACCCCCCCCCCCACTTTGGTCATTTGATGAGTTATAGATGTTTGCTGTTATTTAGGGGGATTGGTTACAGTTTGTTAAATGGTATTGTTAAATAGGTTTTGGAGGTTAGACCCAGGGATTTCTCTCTTTTTCTTTTCTGTATCCTTCTTTCTCTCCTCTGTGGGGGGTGGGGATAGATGAGAAAAAAATTGGATATAGACATAATATAAGAATGATAAAGAAAAAAAGGACTGATTATTGAATATGCTCTTATCCCTTTGTATATTGATACAAAATTAAGATTATATTTGGCTACATCAGTATTGATCTTTGTATACTGATACAAAATTAAAGTTAACTCTTTTTAAGTATTTTACCTAGTTAACCCTTAAAAATACAATGTGAAGTTTTGGCCTGTTGATAGCAACTGTCATAAACTGTTTAGGATAATTAAGAAATGCAAAATAATAGTCATTCAAATATGTCATTTTGTTAGGTCCTAACATAGTGTATCACAGATGTTTTCTAAGTTAATGGGAAACCAAGTTGCTAACAGACAAGCACCATTTGCTTATTCAAATATATGCACATAGGTAGTTTTCAAAAACCTCAAGAGATCTGTAGAATATGGCATTCAAAAATGTTTTCCTAACTTAAGATTTTTTTTTATATTGAAACATGTCAGGTCCTCAAAGCACTCGCTATTCTACTCCAAGTAAATGATGAACATTGAAGAATCTCCATTTGGAGATGGTTGCAGTAGTGGCAAACTTGTCACTGGGCAAGAAAAATCCCTTGCTTCAATTGTAGAAAGAATGCTGTCCAAACAGGACAAAACTTGGAAGCCGGTAAGTGGATAGCCTAGCTCTGCCAAAACAGGGCAGGCAAGTCCTTCACAATTCCTGCTTTACAATTAATGTCTGTCAGGGATAATGAACCAAAAGCCTAAAGATAGATGCTCTATTGTATTGAGAAAAATTGGGCACTGTCCAGGTAGCCAGTTGTGTGTCATTTCTTAATTTTGGAAGCTGCTGGCTCTACATTTCCTATATAATCAGATATATTTATCCTTCCCAGGTCTCTGATGTGGTTGAGGACTAGACAGTAATAGTCTCACAGTTAAATTTTAAGTTGTTTAGGAATTAAAGGGATGTTCTATGTCCAAGAAGTTGTTTTTAAGTTGGTAATGCAAGTTAGGATGGAAACTGAGTTAAGTATAGAACTTTAAACTCATTGAGATAGATGGATAATAGAATATTAATATCAGTTGCCACATATGGATTAACTTGACATTGGGAATGTATGTTATACCTTATAATTTTCATAAATATGACCTAATTATTCTTATTGTTTTGTATTTTATTTATTGTTATAAGAAATAGAGGGAGCTGTTTATTGGACTAAAAGGGGGAGCTGTTGGGGGGAAAAGATATAACTTAAACTTAAAAAGGCAGATAGGAGGGTAACAGGGAAGAGGGTAGGAGGGTGGGACTGGGAGTGGAGGGGGAGGGAGGGGATTATGATTGAGATTTAACTTGAAGAAATTAAAAAAAAGAATTAGTGGCTATATTTAGTTATCTAAAACCTTACACAAACCTTAGCATAAACTTCAAACTATCAAGGAACCATGTCTTTACTCTTTCCCTTTTGAGATAGTCTTGCTATGTTGCCTTAATTTACCTAACTGGCTGGAAATTTCTATGTAAACCTAACTGGTATTGATATTATTTCCATCCGGGGATTACAGGCTTGTGCTACCAAATTCTGTTAAAGATTATTGGCATTTCTGCACTAACCATATCATGACAACCACAATAATGTACTCTACATTTCAAGAACTTGTATTAATTTCCATACCAATAAAAAGATTAATAATAATCAAATTCTTAAATTATAGCTAGTAATACTCTATGCTTTTTATTCCTAATGATATTCTGCTATCTGTGTACATCATTGTCTAGCCCAATTGTCATCAGAGAAGGATTACCCAGCAACTGCAGAAGAGGGGGAGGGAGGATTTAAGAAGCCAGAGGGGTCAAGGATATCAGGAGAAGATGGCCCACAGAATCAACTAAGCAGAGCTCATAGAAGTTAACAGAGATCGAAGCTACAATCACAGACCCTGTATGTCTGAACTAGGTCTTCTGCATATATATTGTGGTTGTATAGCTTGCCTGATGTTCTTATGGGACTTATAACAGTGTGAGTGAGGGGTATCTATGACTCTTTTGCCTGATCTTAGGATCCTTTTCTTCCTACTGGGTTACTTTGAACAGCTTTGATATGAGGGTTTGTGCCTAGTCTTATTGTAACTTGTTATATCCATGAGATACTTTTTTTTGGAAGGGAAACTGAGGAGGTGTGAATCTGGGGGAGAAGGGAGATGGAGTGCTGAGAGGTGTGGAGGGAGAAAAAGCTGAGTTTAAGATGTAATGTACAAGAGTAGAAAGAAAGAGAGAGAGGGGAGAAAGAGATGGAAGGAGGGAAAAGAAGGAAGGGAGGGTGTTGGAGAAAGGTCTGATGCATTGGTCCTTAGAGACTGATTTCAGTGCTAGAGAACTGGTTTCCACCCTTTCTGAGGCACTCTCTGATTGGTTAATAAAAGTCACTGATGGTCAATTAGCTGAGCAGAAAGAGTATAGGAAGGTGGGACTTCCTGGATCCACAAAAAAGGAACCCTGGGTCTCACATAGAGGAAGTTACCTGCCAGGTCGCCAGAGCAGAGGACATTTGCATGTGAGCTTTGTGACCCAAGAAGGTATAACAAGCCACATGGTTGAATGGGATTAGGTGGTCTGGGATTAATTTAAGTGAGCTAGCTTGAGAGTCTGCCCAGCTAAGGGTTAAGCATTGAAACATAAAAAGGTCTTAGTGTATTTAATTACTGGGAAAAGGGTCACCATTTAAGGCAATCCAGGCCTACTGGCCTCCAGCCAAGCGCAGGTGGCTGCCCCTTCAGGCCTCTGGCAATTCTGTTGGCCTAATATAACAGTTTTTTCATTATTAATAAGTATCCTCTGGCTGCCCCACCAACTGCCACGCCAGATCACATCGCCAGACTGCCCCTCCAGGCCTATAGGCCTCTAAGGCAAGTCAGGCCTGGTGGTCTTCCACCAGGCCGCTGGCTGTTCCACCAGCCTAATATAACAATTTATTGTTACTAATAAATATCATTGTTAACAAGATTACAGTTTCAGGAGGGAGGAAAGGAGGGAGGGAAGAAGAAGAAGAAGGAGGAGGAGGAGGAGGAGGAGGAGGAGGAGGAGAAGAAATAGAAGAAGGAGGAGGAGGAGGAGGAGAAGAAATAGAAGAAGGAGGAGGAGGAAGAGGAGGAGGAGGAGGAGGAGGAGGAGGAGGAGGAGGAGAAGAAGAAGAAGAAGAAGAAGAAGAAGAAGAAGAAGAAGAAGAAG
>CAJQZJ010032401.1:7648557-7709254 GCA_907164525.1 Lophiomys imhausi
AAGAAGAAGAAGAAGAAGAAGAAGAAGAAGAAGAAGAAGAAGAAGAAAAAGAAGAAGAAGAAGAAGAAGAAGAAAAGAGAGAGAGAGAGAAGCTTAAGGAAGAAAGGGTTTATTTGATTTAGGATCCCAGATTACAGTTCATCATTGTGAGTAAATCAAGGTAGCAGGAACTTTAAGCAGTTAATCAAATTACATTCATGGTTAAGAGGAGAGAGCAATGAATTAATGCTTGTATTCTAGAGCTCAACAATTCTTTCCTTTTCACTCACCCTGGGGCCCAGTGCTGAAATGGTGCCATTCACATTCAGGGTGGGTCTTCCAATTAAGAAAATCTCTCACAGGCATGTCCATAGACTAACGTAATTTAAACAATTCTTTATTAAGGCTCCTTTCCCAGGTTATTCTTTGTGCCAAGTGGACATTCAAAATAAAACACAACCAGAGGGAAAGAAGTAACAAATTCAGATGAAGAACACATATTGGTTAAATTCACATTAGTTTCTTTTCCCCCACAGTTCAATTCCACTGTACATCTGTATAACATTTCTCTGATAAAGAGTTTTCATATTGCCAACCTGGATTTAAGTTCCTTCTGCTATTTATAATGTATGATCTTGAGGTAATTACTTCATCAGTCTCAGTTTTCTTATATAAACACTAGGATATATAATAGCATTTTCTTCATAGAATTGTTATATGGTTTAAATGTGTAAATATGTGAAATGCTTAATCCTTATATCCATAGATAAGTATCATTCTCAACCCTCATCAAAGAATATTCTTTTTGCAACATATGGAAACAATTACAGACATCCACAACTGGTCAAAATGCAGAGAACTCTTGACCATGAATGGCCAACTCTCTTGATAGATGTATAACAAAACCATTACACCTACTGCTCAGGGGCCATCACAGAAGTGGAGTGAAAAGACTAAAGGGGCCACTGGACCATTTGCTTGCTTTCTTTGCTGTGGGATTGTGTCATCTATAACATTACATTACAAAAGCAGAGATAAGATCTAAATTTGATTAAGGTATTGAACATGTTTTTGTTTGTTCATATAACTATTTACTTAGGGTGTAATGGGCAAGTTATGGCTCTAGTATAAAGGATACACTGGTAAATAACACACCAGGAACATGCACTCTGTCCTCCTTGGGCTTTTATTCTAATAGCATAGGTAGACAATAATTATAAGACCTAAGATAGTGACAGATGTGTGATGAGGGCAATATGTATGATGCTAATAAAAATGGATTTAAGGAATGATGGGTATTATGGAATATGCTATTCTAAGCAGAGTGTCAGAATGGGTGCAAGTACCCCTGAAAAGATAACTGTTAGTTGAGGAAAATATGAATAGGGTTACAACAAAATGCAGCAGCATTACTTCCGAAGTTCTACATTCATGTGTGCAACTATGTCTGCACCTACATGCACATACACTTATGCAACATTCTCATCTACCCTATAAAGATGCTTGGTCTGGCTAATTCTTCCTTCCTGCTGCTGTGATGACATACTGTGACAGAAGCGCTTTAGGGGATAAAGAGTTTATTTTAACTCACAGTCGAAGGCACAGTCCACCATGGTGGGGAGATTAAAGCAGCACAAATATGAAGGAACTGGCCAAGTCATAGCAATGACCTGGCTGGCGCATGCTGCTGCTCAGTCCACTCATGCAATCAGAATGACCCCACACAGGTGTGTCCAGAGGCCACTCCTCTGGGTGACTTCAGAGTCATTCATTTTGCCAATTAACACTGATACAAGTTCTTTTCACTCACCACTGCAGTTGAATGATTATATAACTGTCTTATAATTATTTCCAGGTATGTCTCCCAGATACACTGAAGGTAACTATTTTCCTTTGTTTTATAGGTAAAGGAATAGATGACAGAAGTGGAGAAAAGAAAAAAAAAAGAATACAGTAAGAATATTTGAAAAAATAATCAAGGCTAATTTCTTTTCTTTCTCCTATCAATATTCTTTTCACTATGGCTCCTAAAGCTTACATAAAGATCAGCTTCATGAATGTGTCTCTAAAATATAAGACTACACCACACTCTAGTGCTATGTATTGCTCATGAAATTATGTAGAAACACAGCGCTGTTTCTAAAACATTACACTTTGTGAGTTGTTGACTGCAGTGGACTTCTGTTCCTCTTACATGCAATGCTTCCCTTTTCTGTGGGGGTCTGTGTTAGTGTAAATTTATATAACTGTGTTTGTTTCTCAGTTTCTTTCTTCACCTAGCTAGCGCCCAAATAACTGAGACTCAGTGATATTATTTACTAAACAAGCTAGCTTTATAGCACAATCTGAGCAGTTTTACTCTGTTCTTAATCCTCTTCGCTAGTTTGACTCCCCCTTTTCCCAAATCCCCAATATACCTGAAGTTTAGTACTTTCCCTGCTCTAGCTGAATCTTCCTCAGGGGCTGAATCTCTTCTCTCTCTAACTCCTCCTCTCCTGGAGGTCAGAAAGTCCAGCCCTATTCTCTTCCCTGCTTAGTGATTGGCTGTAAACTGCTTTATTGGCATGTCAAGGGACAACTGGGGAGCGGGGTTTATACAACATTGAAACAGGAGATTATCAGAACAAGTATTGCAGCCAGATTTGGGGGGAGGGTACAGAAATCAGCATTTGAATTATACAATAGCCTTGTGCCTAGGGTCTGAGTTTCTCCAGCTCCAGTCATGTGGAGCTCTGCACAGTCTCTCTGAGGATGATCATGTCTAATAAGCCATGGAGTCATCCATAACATTGTTCATTATTTTACTTTAATTGTTTAAGGGGTGTTTCTTCTGTGGGATTGTTATTTTTATTTTGTTTCATATTCTTAGAAAAAAAAACAGATTTTTTGTTAGAGTAGGAAATGAATTAAAGGTAATGGACTATAGTTGCTTTATCTGGCCATACAGTGGTGTAGTAACTGTAGAAAGAGGTATTGAAACCAAGCAGAGACAATCAAAATCAACTAACTAGGGCTGGAGAGATAGCTCAGAGGTTAAGAGCACTGGCTGATCTTCCAGAGGTCCTGAGTTCAATTCCCAACAAACACATGGTGGCTCATAACCATCTATAATGAGATCTGGTGCCCTCTTCTGGCCTGCAGGCATACAGCATACATGCAGGTAGAACACTGCACAGTAAACAAACAAATAAATAAATAAATCTTTTTTAAAAAATCAACTAATTGCTTTAGTGGAATTTTCAGGACAGTCTAACCGTGGCTCTGTTGTGTGATCATTAGCAATCATTGTTTTGTAGGTCTACAAAGTGGACAGAAAGAAATACAAAGTGTATTGAAAGAAATACAAAATGGCCAGAATTAAAAAAAAAAAAAAAAAAAAGACACCACAAGCTTAATGGACTGGCCAAGGCTTATGTTAGAAGAGAGGCTACAATTGTTAAGGAGATTGGTGCCAGTAAGGAGAGGACTGATCTGCATTGGAATAAAGTATGTTCTCAGGGGCAAGCTCCTACCCCACTTGCAAAAGAAAGCATAAGGCATTTTCTGTTCCTGGAAGGCAACTGCAATAAAAAGATGGTAATGTGTTTCGAGGGTCCAGGGCCCTCCCAAGCTGGCAGTCTTCCTGGCACATTCATCCATGTGGTGCTAGCTTCAGAGTTTAGAAAGATAAGGGCTCATGGGATCATTCCCATGCTCTCAGAGAGCCACTGCTTCTAGGCACTGTGGAAGGGAAGTCCCTAGCTGACGAGAGGCAAGAAGCCCTGAGAGGAACCATGAGAGATTGGTCAAGGAGAACTCCATGGCGGGAGTGGAACAAGCCCAAGAGAAGTGCATGTGACAGGCAGCAAAGCTGGAGAACCAGCTTTGACAGTGGACATAGAGCTAGAGAACTAAGTGTTCGATACTTTTAAGTTTCAGAAGAAGTGAAAAATAGATTAAGCCTAGAGAAATGAAAAATGTTCAAATAGTATCCTCAGAAAGGAAATTTTATGTCAGTGTCAGTACTAAATAGACAATTATACATGTAAGTAAGAAAGTTATAGATATGTATATGAACATATATGCATATACTTTATTATCTAAGATGTATATGCATATCATGCATACACTTTATTTTCTAAGAAATAAAAAAGTCACCTGTTTGAGTATAATTCTTCTGGTTCAGAAATTTAAAATGTCCTATTTTGAATAAAATAAAGCCCAAAAATATTAGTTAGGCAATTCTGACTGAACTGAAACTGATTGGTTTTCTTGAAAATGTTTCTTCATTTTCCTCAAAAATAGTTTGGGCTTCCTCAATACTATCTTAATCTTATCAATTTCCAACAGTCTTCTGAAACTTACACAGAGTTTAAAAGCTTTCAAAGGTTATATATAATTCAAGGATGTCTTCATCAAACCTCTTCCCTCAAGGCTCATGGAACTCTATGGAAGAGGAGGGAGCCACTGGTGACAGATGAGGAAACAATGTCTTCCAAACACAATAGGATTTATAAATTCAAAGAGACTTTGTTAGCATGCACAAGTCCTACACAGGTTCAAGCAAGAAGAGTCCCACTTGTGTCCAGCACTGGGTTGGAGAAATGAACATGGGATAAAGCTATCTGCACTTGGTACTTGTTAGCAAAGTTTTCTCCAAGAAAATGGCATTTAGTTGTATCAATGCCAGGAGTGGTCAGGCAATACAAAACAAACTCCTTTTTTTTTTTTTTTTTTGGTCTTTTAATATGTTTCTTATTTTGTTTATTTTGTTTTGTTTGGACACTTTTCACATTGCTGGAGTTTTGTTTATTTGCTTTGATTTTCATGTCTGCTTTGTTTTTGGGAAGGGAGAGAAAGAACAAAAATTGGGTAGAAAGGATCAAGGCGAAGTTAAGGGAAGAGAAAACAGTCAAAATATATGTATGAAATCTTTTTAAATTAAAAAGGGGGAAATATATTGCTCAGAAGTTAAGAACAATTGCTGCTCCTCAAAAGACTGAAATTGGGTGCCCAGCATGGCTTACAATCACGTGTAACTACAGCTTCATAGGATCTGATGACCTCCTCTAGTTTCTGCATGCATTTGCATACACATGCACATATACACACATACACAGTATATTTAAACAAATAAAAACTTTTGTTCAGATATTAAACATCTTGACCTCATAAATTATCATTTATGAAATATATTTTAAATACATATTAGACATATCTGATATGCAAGATATCTGATATGCAACCCCCACAGTGGTCACAACACATGGGTTGAGAACGGCTACTCAGGCAGATGGTAGCTTATATAGGGAAAGTTGGCTAGTTATAGGCAAATAGCTACAACAAATGATTATAACTGAGAATGTGTAATTTCTTATTATTATTCATAGGGCTAGAGTAATTTTAGTTTAGTAACACCTATAAGGAAAAAGGGTTTCCTAATCAAAGTAACCAACTAAAAATTATTTATGAGAAAAACACTATCATATACTTTAGAAATAACTCACTAGTATGTTAAAAATTTATTATTTTTAAAGCAAGTTTATTTATGGGAAGTTAAAATAGCACCCAATTAACAGACATGGGTTGTTTAGGTTTTCTATTTCTTCTTGTGTCAAATTTTTCCTATTACTTTTTTCCTACAAAATTTAATTCTTGTTGTTTAGTTCAATGTAATTGTCATGAAATTCTTTTAAACATTGCCTTATTTTCCTTTTCATGTCCATAGGATATAGGATAATGCCCTTTCTTTCATTCCTGATATCATTAAGTTGTATCCTTTTCTATTCTTTTTAAAAATCAAATGTGATAGAAGTTTATAAATTTCATTCATCTTTTCAAAGAGGTAACTTTTGGATTTGTTAATTGCTTCATACTTTATCTTAAATTTCATTGGTTTTTGTTTGATTGTTATAATGCATGCTGCTTTTTTTTTTACAAATAATATGTTTTCTACAGTTGTTCGATATGGGTTTGTTTATATCTACATTGGTCAAATTAATTGATGGTTTGTCTTTAAATCTTTTATATCTAGAATTTTCTTCACTATTTCAATAACTTCTCTTTCTACACTGGAGAGTCCCTTTCTTTATGAACATCTTTTAATGTATAAAATTTGCTTTAAGATACACTTATCTACTAATCCCAATGTCAAGAATATTTCTTTAAAGATTTACACTTATTTTTAAATATGTGTATAGGGAAAGAGGTTGTGTACATGTGGGTCTGTTACCCATGGGGGCCAGAAAGGACATCAAATGCCCTGGAGTTGGAGTTACAGGCAGCTGTGATCCATCTGATGTGGGTGTTAAGGACTGAGCCAGCATCTTCTCAGGAGCAGTACATGATCATTACAACTGAGCAATGTCTTCAGCTCCAATAGGCTCCTTTTAATGTAACCAACTAATCTAAGTAAGCATCAACTGTGGAAATTGCTACTTTAAACTAGACTCTGTGCTTTGTTCTGCATGAGCACAGTGAGAAGCCAGCTAGGAATTTAAGAAGAGTTTGTATTCAGACCCACAACTCCTCCTCTGAATTCTTCTCCTTTGTAGGATTCCATGATTAGTTTCCAGCTACTCCACAGCCCCAGATTCTCCAATTACATTAATAAATAAATGTATGCCCAGTATAGCTTAAAAAAAAAAAAAAAGCACACATCTGAAACTGTAGCTTTTCAGAGAATTTTTTCTACAAGCAAGAGGACTTGATATCAATCCCCACCAGCTACGTAAAAAGTCACCCACCAGCATCATGGAGCAGAATGAGGTGAATCTGGAGATGGCACTGGTCAGCCAGTCTAGCCAAAATGAGATTCCGGTTCTGTGTGAAACCTTGTCTCTAAGTAATAAGGTGATATCAATAGAGGAAGACATCCAACATCTTCCTATGGCCTCAGTATGCATACACATAGATTCACATACTTCCATGCATGTAACACACACATTTGAGCTCTCAACAGCCTATACTTCTTTATACTTCAGTATTAAAATCATCAGTTGCTTTGTCAACAAGAAAAATAAACACACTGATTAATGTTTTTCTTCTGTTGCATAGAAAGACCTACCTTCTCTCTGATTTTCGGCCTGGCTTGATGGGTTGCAGTTCTTTCTTCTTACGGGGTCTCTGGAAAGAGTTGAGATAAGAAAATGACTTGACTATGCATAAAATTTTTATTTCATTTGTGTTCTGTTATATTTTCAAATGGAGAATAAATCTTTATAATAAAAATATATATTTATATTCATAATATATATCATAAACCCAAATACCCATATGACTATGTATGCCCAAAGGAGTAGAATTGTTGAATCTTCTTCAGTATCTTTTTGTACCCAGAAATATAACTCCTACTAATTATTTTACTGAGAAAGTGTTTTTATAAATGTATTATAGATAAGACTTTATTTGGCTCTGTTTACAAAGAACTAGTATAACATTTTATGAAAAAAAATTTTATCATCTATGAAAAATGAAAATAACTTTATATCAAGTTAATGGTGAAAAATAAGTAGAAGAATGAGGTGGAATATTTCCTGATATTACTTGGTATGTCTATCATATTTGGATATCAAATTCCTAGCTGTGAAAGAATTATAGACTAAAATATAAAATACATCACCCTCAAATTTTAAATCCCTATTCCCTGTGTTTATGGCTGACCATAATCCAACAGGACTGATGGCCTTATAAGAAAAGGATCAGGCACCAGAATAAAGTCCTGTAATGACACAAGGCCAGAGAGGCAAAAAACAAACAAACAAAAACAAAACCCTCAAACTAAGAAGAGAAAAACATTCTTGCTGGCAGTTTAAGCTTGGACTCTCAGCCTCCAGAATTAGGAGATGATCAACTCTTTTGGTCAAGTCATGCGCAATGTTGTGTTTTGTTACTACAATACTAGAAGACAAATGCAAAACCACCCAGGAACGTAGTTCCCTAAGAGAAGCCAACTTATATTCAGTGAAGAATGTCTTCCATACCTCACTCAAAAAACAAAAAAAATGGTGTACAGTGACTGCATCTCTCTCAGTGATTACACAACAATGTTTAATATAGAGTTCTCTCATACATTCCTCTAATACTAATCAATGTTAAGACTACATGGGAAAATAATCACATAGTTTTAAATAACTGCCCATTGCCTCTCTGACCAGTATGAGCTACAGGTGAAGCTGATCCATTTCATTCACCCTACAATCATCCATGATGATTACTTTGTACAAAATAGTGTTTGAAAAAAAAATAAGGATGAGATGTTTGAAGTAATCCTGATAATTGAGTGAAAAATGGAGCATAGGTGATCATTGTTATGTTCTCTTTCTCAGATTCTATGAAGTCAGTTAAGGAAAGGTTTTGTGATATATGATAATATGGCATGTACATATCACCTGGAAAATGTGTTTTTTTCTATTCACATTTAAGTTTCAAGTGTGTCTTTGATAACCAAAGCTAAAACACATCTTATAAAAATTCTCAGAAAACATAAAAGACAACATAAAAATGAAATGTAAAGATGTTGCATTTGTGTTGCAAAAATCCTCAATTTTAAGGATAGGTTGTTTGTTTAAAATATGCTTAAAATTTCTTATCTAGAAAGCTAAGCTTCATTTTGTATTATATTTCTTTCGGATGCACTTGTATATGTTCATGCTCTATCATGACACTTACTTCTAAGAACTAAAATTCTTTTTTCTACAATTACATTAGAAAACAAAACCCTTTTAAGTGAGTATATACTATGTTTGTCTTTCTGGGTCTGTGTTACCTTACTCAGAATGATTTTTTTTTTCTAGTTCCATCCATTTGTCTGCAAATTTCAGGATGTCATTGTTTTTAATAGCTGAGTAATACTTCATTATATAAATGCACCACATTTTCTTTAGCCATTCTTCAGTTGGGGGACATTTAGCTTGTTTCTAGTTTCTGGTTATTATAAATAAAGCTGCTATGAACATTGTTGAGCAAATCTCCTTGTGGTGTGGTGGAGCATCTTTTGGGTATATGCCCAGGAGTGGTAGAGCTAGGTCTTGAGGTAGATTGATTCCTAATTTCCTGAGGAACCACCATATTAATTTTCGAAGTGGCTGTAAAAGTTTGCACTCCCACCAGCAATAGGAGAGTGTTCCCCCTGCTCCACAGTCTCATCAGCATGAGCTGTCACATGTTTTCCATCTTAGTCATTCTGATGGGTGTTAGATGGAATCTCAGAGTAGTTTTGATTTACATTTCCATGATAGCTAAGGACATTGAACAATTCTTTAAATGTTTCTTAGCCATTTGAGATTCCTCTGTGTTGGGGTGACCCACAAATGCTGTATTTTCTAGCTATGAAAAAGTGTGTTCTTAATTGTTATTTGAAACCAGCATTGGGCATCTAGCAGCATATGTAAATGTCACTTCCTCATCTGCCTTTAAAAATAAGGCAAGCTGCCTAGGGAAGGTGACCTTCCCCAGACTAGGAGTTGAGTAATGAATGTGGCTTTTTGCATAATAAGGAGCTGGTAGGAGCTGGGGCAGGAAGTACAGGTAGGACTTCAGGGTTGAGAAGGCAGACACTGATGGTTGCAGGAGACTGAAATGAGACAACACAGCAGGAAGCTTGAGCCATGAAAATCCCACATCACCCCTGTTGAGAATTCTGCTTAGATCTGTACCCCAGTTTTAATGGGTTTATTGGCTTATTGATGTCTAGTTTCTTGAATTATTATATATTTTGGATATTAGCCATTAAGTTAAGAATGATCATGCTAAAATCCATAGACCCAGAGAGGCTAAGTAACAAGGAGGGCTCAAGGAGGCATGCATGGATCTCCCTGGGAAGGAAAATAGGATAGTTTTTTTTCTGGTAGACTTGGGGCCCATGAGGATGAGAACAGGAGGGATGGGGGGGGGTGCAGAGGTAGAGAGCACTAAGAGAGATGACTGGAATGGAGTAGGGGACCCTTAGTGCAGTGGAAACTACCTAGATTCTACTTGAGTGACCCTAGAGAAGTATCCTAGTAATGGAGTAGATGGACCCCAACCTGCCATCTTCTATAAGGCTCTCAGCAGTGAGACTAGGACATCAACCCAGCCACAAAATCCTTGACCTACAGTATCCTGCCTGCAAGATGTGTTGGGGTAAATGTGGCACCGAACTTGTGGGAGTGGCCAACAATGACTGGTTCAACTTGAGGCCCATGCCACAAGAGGGAACCCACGTCTGACACTGACTGGAAAAATAGGAACCAGAGACAGGACAGCCGAGAGACCCGGTCAGAACCAAATACAACTGGCCAAATAAGTAAATAAAATAAAAATAAGTCAACGAAATTATTCCTGTTATTCTTCTATATTCATAGATCAATGCCTAGCCCAGTTGTCCTCAGAGAGGCTTCCGCCAGCAACTGATGGGAGCAGATGCAATTTTCACAGCCAAAACACAAGGAAGAGCCAGGGAAACTCCACAGAAGAGGTAAGGGAGGATTATAAAGGCTAGTAGGGTCAAGACACCTGGAGAACAAGACCCACAGAATCAACTAAGCAGGACTCATAGGGGCTCACAGAGACCAAAGCCACAGTCACAAATCATATATGAGTCTGAGCTAGGTCAGACCCATACATTTACATTATGGTTGTGTAGCTTGGTGTCCTTGTGGGACTCCCAACAGTGGGAGTGAGAGCCATCTCTGACTCTCCTGCCGGGTTGCCTTGTCCAGTTTTGATATGAAGGTTTGTGCCTTGTCTTATGAACTTGTTAACCCATGTTCAATTGATAACCCTGGAGGTGCTGGTCTTTGCTTGTTTTTTTGAAGAGAAATAGAGGAGGAGTGAATCTGAGGGAGAAGAGAGGGGAGGCTGCTGGGGGACACTGGGAAGACTGGGAAGAGTGGAGGGAGGGGAATTGCTGTCAAGGTGCAGTGTCTGAGGGAAGATTTTTTTATTTGTTTTTCAAGAAGAATTTTTTTTTTAAAGAGAAAAGGGGATAAAAAGGAGAAAATAAGAAACGTGAAAATCGATTGGTACTTTCACAATGTCTGAGTCATATATTCTTTTTCAAGCTAAACTACTCAAAAATTAATATTATAATTTTTAAATTTATGTACAACCGATTAGCAGTACTAAACCACAAGCCAGGTTTTTCAGTGCTGCCACCATGATGTTCTATGACAGATACCCATGGCTACAAAACTATTACTGGTTCATAAAACTTAATTTTTAATTTTTGCATTCCATACTTTTATAGGATTCCTTTTGGCCTGGGACACCCTGTCCTTAGGTGAGGGTACTATTTATATTGCCATTATGTTTTATTCTCTGTTTTCCTTCTTGGCCAGACTACCCAAATTACAAGTTCTCCATAACAAACTGTCCAATGGGAGGACAGCCCCTCCTAGAATGCCTTCTCATTCTTGCCCTTTCTTCTTTTGCAAACTCACAGGAGTCACATTCTCCATCTGTGGCCCTTTCTTCTTTCCTAACCTGACTAGAAAAGATTGGAGGATTTTTTTTTTTTTTGGTTTCCTATGAATTTGTCATGTGTTTGTAGTTTCATTTTTGCAAAGTGAATACCAGCTTTTATTTCAAGGGTTTTTTTTTTCTCCTATGCTTTAGTTTTCTACAGATTTCTATAATCAAATCTCAAGTGCACTCTGCCTTGATATTTCAACTCCATTTTCTGTTGATATGTTTCTTCTTTGCACAGCTGCCACCTGCTCCTTTCAGCTTCCTTACACTACTTCTTTCTGCCTAGAAACACAGCTTTCATGTTCCCTAAACACTTGGCTGAAGAGTATATAAGTTGCTAATAAAATTCTCCTGACACAATTTTCAATTTTTTTGTAACAACCTGAATAGATTTATCTCACATCATTTCCCAGACTCCTTCCCCCATATATTTCCTCAAATATCAGAATTAGCAGGCACAGAGACTCACTTCTGGAGTTTACACAATATTATTACACCTCAGGCTTCTTGTTAGAAAAACAGCTGTCTCAGCCATCAATCCTCATTCTCTTTCCAAAATTTGTTTTTTTCCCTTTCTGACAGTTCCTCATAGTATAATAATTAAACTCTTACACTGATTAACTATAGAACTTCTCTAGCCTTTCAATTTGTATCTTACTGCTAGACAGATTGCTGTTTTACTCTACTGCTGTGACTTTCTGAAATATATTTGCTATAAAAAGGTACTTTATAATTGACATGCTATTCCCTGGCACCCCAAATGTGGTTAAAGGGATATTTTATGAGTCATAAAGAATTTTCATAGTTTTAAACAGTCTTGTGTCCCTGTCAGAGTACATACAAAACATGGTATACAAATATATCGTTCAAGGTAAAATGATAAGTTTTCAAAGAGGCAACTGTGAAGGATCATTTCTAGTAAACAAATATGAAGTTAAGCTACACATCCAAAACATGGGAAATCAACTGAGAAACTTTCCTGCCAGGCTGGACTATTAACAACAGTATTTGTTCTATGGAAATCATCCATGCCCCTGGCACTGTGGATAGAGCCGTGAGCTACAGTTCTTATGTTGCTACTGCTTACAGTTTGAGAAATGACTTAAACAAGAAAAGAAATGCCAGTCATTGGCACGCAGCAACAAAGGTCACCAAATACATTTGGGGGAATTTTTGTCAGTCATTCTTTTTGTATTCTTGAATTTAAGAGTGTCGCAGAATGTACTCAAACCAGTTTTGAAAGCATACAAGCACCTTCAGCGAGGGCTGTGACACTCAAATGCATATCTTCCCAAAACCTGCTCCCAAAACCAAACTAGCCTCCATACACAAGGTGGTCTCAGTTGCAGCATTTCCTTTTTGTATCTTTACAGAAAAAGCAGGAGTGCCAAAGAGAAACCTGGTAACTTTTGCACTAACCATTGGGGCTTTCAGAATAGGGAAATTAGCAAGATGACTGAGCATCACTTTGACTTCCCCAAAGAACCAAAACTGTAGGGATTTACTCCTTTCCATAGGTTGGCTATTTGTTTTGCCATTGGGGAGACTGAGCCTAATGTCTTACACATACATACCAAGCAAGCATTCTACGAAGGAACCGCAGCTCCCTCTACACAGGATTTAAACTTAGATACAAAGCTGAAAAAGAGGAGAGGTGACTGATTGCCAACTAAGTCTTTCTGAAAGACTTAGTTATTGGTAAAAAGGTAGGGGACTCACATTTCTAGGAATGTGTATATAATAACAAATCCTGGCATGGTACAAAATAATTCTAAAATCATAAAAGTAAACTATATTTTTAATATGTGACTAAGCTGATAGAAAAACAGCAGAATTTCATTCAAGTGAAATGCAACAAAATGGTGACCTTGTTGTTTTTATGAGTTTGGAGCCTGCCTTTCTAGAAGAGTGTGAGAGTTAATTTTGATTGTCAGCCTGATTGAACTGAGAAACACCTAGAAGACTGAAAGGCACACTTCTGAGCCTGTCTATGATGGGTTTCCAGAGACCAGAGATGACAAGATTATGAAGGGCTCTGACCTAATAAATGGAACTAGTCCTGTGATTGACTCATAATTTGAAAGTGTCAGTAGAACAGTAAAAGGTAAGAGGAGATGTGGCCTTGTTGGAAGACATAGGTCACTGAAGACACTGAAGACATTCCTGCAGCTATATTTTTTTATGGTTATTTATTACTTCAGGTTACATCTCAATCTCAGTGTCCTCTTTCCGCCCCTCCCAGTCCCATCTTCCCACCCTTTACCCTCTATCCATTACATCCCACACCTCTGGAGTGGAGTGTCCCTACATAACAGTCCCCCGCCCCAGTTCAGCAGTCATATGAGGGCCAAGAGCCTCCTCATACACTGGGGGCCCAAAGGTAGCACCATTAGGGCAAAGTGTCTCATTGACAGGTAAAAAGTTTATGTTCCTGTTCCCTTTGGTGCATTGGTTGTAGTATAGTTATCCTGTACTATATAGCTAAAATCCGAATATAAGTGAATAGATGCCATGTGCATCCTTCTGAGTCTGGGTTAGCTCACTCAGAATGAGCTTCTCAGGTTCCATCCATTTGGCTGCAAATTGCATGATTTTGTTATTTCTGATGGTTTAGTAGTATTCCATAGTGTAGATGTACCATAGTTTTTTTGTCCATTCCTCGGTTGAAGGAAATCTGGGTTGTTTCCAGTTTCTAGCTATTACAAATAAGGCTGCCATGAACATAGATGAGGAAACGTCCTTGTGGTTTGGTGAGGAATCAGTTGAATGTATACCCAGACGTGGTATGACTGGGTCTTGAGGTAGAGCTATTCCAAGTTTTCTAAGATATCACCAGACTGATTTCCATAGTGGTTGTACAAGTTTTGACTCCCACCAGCAATGGAGGAGTGTTCCCCTTTCTCCACAACCTCACCAGCATGTGCTGTCATTTGAGCTTTTGATCTTAGCCATTCTGACAGGTGTGAGATGGAATCTCAGAGTTGTCTTGAGTTGCATTTCTCTGATGATTAAGGATGCTGAGTATTTCTTCAAGTGTCTCTCAGCCATTAGGGATTCCTCCTTTGTGAATTCTCTGTTCAGCTCTGTTCCCCACTTCTTAATTGGATTATTTGGTTTCTTGGCATTTAATTTCTTGAGTTCCTAGTAAATTTTGGATATTAGCCCTCTGTTAGATGTGGATTTAGTGAAGATTTTTTTTCCAATCTGTAGGTTGCCATTTTGTTCGAATGACAGTGTCTTTTGCCTTACAGAAGCTTTTCAGTTTCATGAGGTCCCATTTATTGATTGTTGGTCTTAGAGCCTGAGCTATTGGTGTTCTGTTCAGGAAGCTGTCACCTTGCCAATGAGTTTGAGGGTTTTCCCCACTTTCTCTTCTAATATATTTAGTGTGTCTGGCTTTATGTTAAGGTCTTTGATCCACTTGGACTTAAGTTTTATGAAAGGTGATAAGTATGGGCCTTTCACATTCTTTTACATGTTGACATGCAGTTGGACCAGCACCATTTGTTGAAAATCCTGTCCTTGTTCCTTGTAAGGTTTTGGATTCTTTGTCAAAAATTAAGTGACCATAGGTATGTGGGTTCATTTCTGGGTCTCCAATTCAATTACGTTGATCCACTGGTATGTTTCTATACCAGTATAATGCTGTTTTTATTACTATTGCCCTGCAGTACAGCTTGAAATCTGGGATGGTGATACCTCCAGATGTTCTGTTATTGTTCAGGATTGATTTAGGTATTCTGGGTTTTTTATTATTCCATATGAAGTTGAGAATTGTTTTTTCCAGGTCTTTAATTTTGTTGGTATTCTGATAGGAATTGCACTGAATCTGTTAATTGCTTTTGGCAGGAAGGCCATTTTTTATTATGTTGATCCTATCTGTCCATGAGCATGGGATATCTTTCCATCTTCTGATGTCCACTTCTATTTCTTTCTTCAAGGACTTGAATTTCTTGTCATACCCTACAGTTATATTTTATCTTGACCCTTCTTGGTATTCTGCCAGTCCATGATGTGAACTCCCATGCCCTACCACACCTCCCCTGCTATAAGAGACTGAACCCTCTGAAACTGTGATCCAAAATAAATTCTTCCTCCCTAAAGTTGCTTCTGTCCTGTCATAGCAGTGAGAAAAGTAATTAATACAAATATGATGGGGTAACTCCTGGTGGTCTCGCTCCTAGAGCCTTGTCTTACTGTTTGTTTCTATTCTCTTTTAATTTATTTAAAATATTCAGTTAATTTGTAACTCTCTTAATTTCTCTAAATTGTAGTTAATTTAACTGGCATATAAAACATAAGAATTGAATATATCTATGAGATACTACTTGATGATTCAACACTTGGGTGTACTATTGTGTGTATCTGTGTCAGAGAAAATGTGTCTATTTTTTCACACATTTATCATTATTTTACCATATAACATTCAAAATCCTTTCTCCTACCTTCTTGAAATATATTGTTTATTATCATTACCTAAATACAGCATGCATTCTATGCAGTAGTAACATAAGAGAATGCTGTTCTTATCAATGCCTCTCCAGATCATTGGCTCACTTATTGATTGGCAGCTTTGTTTTCCTGGCTTTTAATTTCTGTTGCCCTTTGTATATTATAGATATTAATATTAACCTCTGACCTGAGGTCTTACAGAAAAATATTTTCCTCTATTCTATAGGCTGTTGATTTGGTTTGCAGTCTCCTTTGCTGTACAGAAGGTTTTTAACTTCATATCCCACCTGTCAATTCTGTGCCCCTTCTATTGTAGTTTATTCAGAAATCTGTTGTCTATAGCTATGTCCTGAAGTTTGTTGCCTATAGTTATGTCCTGAAGTTTTCCCTCTATGTATTCCTTTATCAGTTTCAGTGATCCCTTGGTAGAAGACAGGTCTCCTTAGTGAAACTGGTAAGCAGTTCAGTGTAACATATAGGGAGGAGCTTGGTGTTCCTTTACTTGTTGATCTGGACGGAGCCAGTTGTGGTTGAATGATATGCCCTGTTGAAGGAGCATTGCTAGGAAACCTTGCAAGCCACACAGATAATATCATTTGCAGTGAGAAGCATCAGGGTTCCGGAGCATCACAGGAGGTCTCATGGACCCTTGAGACCTCCAAGGATCATGAGAGAATGCCATAGAAACTCCATACAAGCCAGAGATCCATGTGGTCTCGTCCTCTATTCCTCCTGCCCTCACTGACTGAGAGGTCACATTGAAGAAGAGAATCGCAAAGTATGCCATTGTTAGAATTTAGACTGGTATGGCCCAAGATAAAACCTGCTGCGAGAAGCCCTTTTAAAGATGTTTGTCTTGAGGCCCCAGGACATGGGAAAAGTGAACGAAACAGGCAGAGTCACAAAGCTGCTTGGACAAGCTGGGGACTGACCTGGGCCAAAGAGACCTTGGAGACGAATCTTAACTGATTAAAAAAGCCACCCTCAGTTGGCAGTTTGAACAGACTGACTTTATAAACTGGCCACAACTTCATAGTGGAAATAAACTTGCCTTACGAACTGGCAAAATAAGGCCCAACAGACTTTAAGCTTGAAAGACCTGATGGGACCTCCGTAAGTCAAGCCATCCTACACAGAGCTATGCTAATAACATTTTAAGAAACTTAAAATAATGTTAAGTGTTTTTATATAGGTATTAGAGTGTTTTTAGGTATTAAGGTATTCTTAGGTAGATTATAGATTTTAGACTTTAGGTTTTAGGTATAGTATTTAGGTATTTTATAGGTAGTATAGTATTAATAAATATAAGTGTGTTATAAAATATTCTGTTGCAGATCCCAATATCAAATTAAAGTGTGGTGTCCAGTTTCAAATTGATTTTTGTATAGGCTGAAGCTACTGTGAGTGGGATATTTTTCCTGGTTTACTTCTCAGCACGTTGGTTCTTGCTGTACATAAAAGCAGCTGATGCGCCTATGTTGATTTTGTATCTTTATACATTATTGGAAGTATTTATCAGAGCCAAGAGTTTTGGGTGAACTCATGGGGTTTTTAAGTACAGAATATTGTCATAGAAAAAGGAATAGCTTTAGTTTTCCTTTCTAATCTTAAGTTTAATTTATGAAAATAAATCAGAACATCATGCACAAGGACAGTGATAGAGTTTATATTGGATTTTAAATTGATATGTATTAGCAGTTTTATTTATTTTCCATCTTTAATTCATCTAGAAGTCTCTAGGAGTTAACTACACTGGAATTTCAAACTGTCAATCATATGGACTGGTCAAATGCTATCCCAGCCTACTTACTATCACTTTGGAGGACATTGATAGGAAATTATCTGGAAGTGGGTTCTTCAAATTTTAACATGTTTATAACACACTGTGAATTTGACTCCAAGACACAGACTGCTTGCTTGGATGGATATATCATTTTACTGACTCTGTCCAGACTAACCTATAAGTGAAAATTCTACTATATCAAATCAAATAGCATATTTTCCAGACAAACTTCAACACTCACTACAATTACATTTCATTATCTATTAATGGGATTTTCAGACATTTATTTGATGAGCAATAACCTGATATACCATCTTTCAAAAAAATACATTCCTTCACTACCACATAACTAAACTGTAATAGAATGTGTACATTTCAGTGTCTGTCAGGAAACTCATCACTAAGTCTCAAATTCTCACAAAAACTAACATCACAGAAAATCATGTTTTAAAATCCATATCAAACATCAAGGGGGTCAGAAGGCTGATAAATCTCTACAGATATTCACTTCAGTAAATCTGGGGTTGTATTCAGAGAGTCTATATTTCTATCAAATTTCTATATGGTAACAGTGGTAGGGACTCATGAACCACACAGAGAGTAGAAGGACCAAGAAGGGCATTTTTACACTCCTTGAGATATCCTAAAATGTATTTATTTAAAGAGAACCATCAGGAAAATGACTACAGGTGGACAAACTGCTTTCCCAGTGTCTCCATCACATTCAATGTCCCTAAACTTTCTACTGTGTAAAAAAGAGTTTTCACCAAAGTGGGAAAAAAAGTTTTATTGTAAGATATGATGGATCATGAAAATGCTGTGGATAAACTATCTAATGTGTTACATCAGAGGACCTTCATCATCAGCTTCATTGGTAACTTCTGGTTTGCTCTCGCTTTATGGAACCACTTGAACGAGTAACCAATAATCATCTCTTATTTGATGATAAAATATGAACAGCTAAATATCTGGTACATTCATCATTTAATTTATCAAATTATTAATCTGTTGACTTAATGAGCTATTAACTTCTCTATTACTCTGATATCTTTATTTAAGTATGTCATACCACATATTTTAATAAACCATGCCAAATTCTCTATGAAAATTCTTAAATCCCTCAAAAAATAATGACATCAATAACAACTACACTCATCAAATCCTTACTGCAGTCTAGCTACAATACTCATATGTGATATGTATTTCACATATGATTGCCAACTTCTACTCCGTTATTGATTTTATTCTTCTCTGAATTTCTTTCTTAACAGAAGCAGTGAATATCTTCAAAAATCCAAAACTAATACCCTTTAAAGGGTGACTCAACAATATATAACAAAGTGAAATATAAAATAGAGCAATATACACCAATTTCTTCTTATAAGAAACTAGAAAAATCCACTAAAACTTAAACCTAAATATTGTGTGCCATATTCTATTAAAAATGCTATATTGGTTTAAAAAACATTTTAGTGAAGTCCCATCTATAAGTTCAATGCTGTTTCCATTGATTTATCCAACAAGAAAGAAAACATATTCCTGTGAAGAGATTCAGGAAGTCCTTTTCAAAGAAACACAACCCTTATTTTTGACTCACTTGAATTTCCTTCAAAGTACATGCATTGAAAGCATGATGTGAAAAGTTTATCTTATCATATAACAAAAAGCAAATGTCAAAAGACTTAAAAGAATGGTGACAAATATGTGGTAGCAAGTGTAGGAGTAGACATGAAAGAAAGCCTTGAACTAATTTGGAGTTAAAAGTTATTCTTCATGATTGACACATAAATAACACTGGAGTCCATTAGGAATCCCTCACTGAGACCGAGTCCTCCACCTAAGTTGTACTTTCTTGTGCACACCACCTCCAATGCTGGAAAACTCCATAACAAACACACTGTAGCCCCCTACCTCCAGCAAGGTCTCACTGTGACCTATTTTTTGCTATTAGGATGTTCTAAGACTCAAGGTATTGGGTTTCTGCTCCTGGATCAGACATGAGTGTTCCAACAGCCACTGCAGCATATACTGCAGTAAGCCCATGACACTGTCTAATGATGCTTGATGTGTTAGAAACAGGAAATGTAGCAAGGAGAAAATCATGTGACAAAAGGAGAGTGACTATTGCCTCTAGAGAAGAGGTCTGAGAGAAAGTCCACTCCAGAGGTCAAACATTCAGAAGCATTTGTATCTTTTCAGCCAGTATAGAAAAAAGGTATTTTCAGCAAAATACTTGTGACATCCTTAAACCAGTTTTTCTTCCTCTTTTCTTCTTCCTAGAAATAATATCATAGCTGTGCTTTTCACTGCTGTTCCATGTGTATGTCTGTTTATGTGTACATGTGTGCATGTGTATATGTGTATTGTGTACATGTGTGTGTCTGTGAATATTTGTACATGTATATGTTTATGTGTATATATGTGTAGATGTGAGTACATGAGTATGTACATTGTGTAAATATATATGGATATATGGATGTTATGTGTATATGTGTATGTGTACATACATACTTGTTATATGTATGTATACACATGCATATGTGTGCACCACATGTGTATTTATGTGAGGGCTAAATATGTGTATGAGTCTATATACATGTGTACATGTGTGTATATGCAGGACATATATATATTCACACACAAACACAATTATATATATATTTAAGTCAAAAGTGAGTCAATAATAAGGGTTTTGTTTCTTTGAAAAGGACTTCCTGAATCTCTTCACAGGAATGTGTTCTTTTTCTTGATGGATAAATCAATGGAAACATCATTGAACTTATAGATGGAACTTCACTAAAATGTTTTTTAAACCAATATAGCATTTTTAATAAAATATGGCACACAATATTTAGGTTTAAGTTTTAGTGGATATTTCTAGTTTTTATAAGAAGAAATTGGTGTACATTGCTCTATTTTATATATATATATATTTTTTTTATATATAAAATTGTTTGTGTGTATATATAATATATATATAATTGTGTTTGTGTATATGTACATGTGTGTATGTATATATGTGTGGGTTATATACTTATGTATATTCAAGAATACATGTGTGTATATATTAAGGAGGTGTATATGTGTGTATGTATGTAAGGGTATATGTGTGTATATATATATGCATATGTATATGCATACATGGGGATTATATGTATGTATATATGTATGTCTTATTTTCCTTATCATTCATCAAATCCTTTTGCTTCTGTTACTATAAATAAGTAAACATTTTCTCACCTGAGACTGAAATTTGAAAAGCCCAGAAAACCAACACATTTTTGTTGTCACACATGACAATAAAACCTACTTCATCTGATTTTTGGTGTCTTACTTGATCTGTTCTAATCACCCCAGAGCATTGTGTTGGCCTGTGTCCCCCTCTCACTGAGAAAATCCACATCATACTGCAAACATGGGCACAATTGATACAGATTCCCTGAGCAGCTTATTTTTGCATCCTTCTAAAACTCATGAATTCCTAAACATTCTGGCCTGAAGTTTTTATACACAGGCTTCCATGTAGCTGTGTAACTAAAGAGGGCCCCAGTTGTTACTGCTGTTGCTGCTTGGGCTACACACTTCTGTCCTTCTATAGTTCCAAATCACTTTAACATCTCAGGGTCCTATAGCCATGTAACTAAGAAGGTCTTTCCCTAATCCATCCATTGATCATTGAATACACATCTTTTTAGAGATTGTTTTATAGACCATTATTAAAAGTAAATTGTAACAATTTAAATCAACACATAACTCACAGCCATAAATCAAAAATCTGCAACCTTTACCCTGGCTGCCATCACTTTATCTACTTACTATTATTACTGAGTTTTCATTCATATTCAACATCCATGTCTGGTGCATTTTGTTTGATGAAAACAAGCTAATTAGCACTAAACCTTCCCTAGTTCATAAATTATTCCTAAGAACATTAAAAGGAAGTCAAGTGAGACATGTTCAGTAACAGATGTTTGTCCTTTTTTGGCTGCCTTTTTACAGTTTGTTCTCTTTCATTACTTTTTAAGAAATTTAGTTAATGTTCCTTTACTAGAGTACAAATGTCCCTAGCTTCCCAGGAGGAGAGGGGAAGGTGGGGATTCCCCTGGGGCATGCACAGCCTGTTCCTTTCCTTCACCCAATAGCTGCTCAACTGTTCTCTGTAAACAACTTCCAATGCCTTCATCCCAATGATGAATCCAACCACATTCTAGCTCATCCTCACAATGATAATAATAGCATAATTTGACTGGCAGCCACATAAGTAGAAAGATGCCAATGCCATTACAAACACCCAGGAGCCTCATGCTCCTCAAATGTCTTTCCTACCTTAGGGCATTTCAGAATAGCAGGCCAATTAATAGTAAGAATCATATACTAAGATTTCTTTTCAGTTGGATGTTTGGCTCACTACTGTAATATCATCAAGGATCTCCCTTACTAGCTCAGGCTGCCCTGCAACTCAGGCTGGCCTTAAACTAAAACTTTTCTCTCTTTTCAGCCTAACAATTGCTGGTATTATGTGCCCACTGGTTCAATAGTAGTGTGAATGCTATGGGAGTAACCAGTCACTTTTTTTTTTTTTTTGGTTTTTTGAGACAGAGTTTCTCTGTGTAACAGCACTGGCTGTCCTGGACTCACTTTGTAGACCAGGCTGGCCTTGAACTCACAGATATCCACCTGCCTCTGCCTCCTCAGTGCTGGGATTAAAGGTGTGTGCCACAAGGCCCAGCTCACATTTTTTTTCTTTATTGAATTTAAGGCCAAATCCATGAGATGCAACCCATGCCTGACACTGTGAATGAGCCCAAGAACCTGAAGATAGGTAGGCCAGGTGTAATGAGCATGAAATTAGGCAGGCAGGAAAGCAAAGTAAACTCCATTTTGAGAAAGTACATTTCAAATATTGTGAAACAAGTTGAGTGTTTGTGAGCATGAGGTGATTAACAGATGTTTGGAAACCCCAGAATAACGCAAGCTTCTGATCAGCAGACTTGCTTATGCAAAGTGTGATAGCCATATGCACAGACCACCCAAGTGTCCACCCCCCCTCACACCCAAGATGTGATAGCCACATGTGGGTGTCCACCCAAGGGGTGATAACCAGATGTGAGTGGCTATCAGAAAGGGGGTGAAGCATTACATCAACCACTAGTATAGAAGGAGGGACTGAATTCCACCTCACTATCTCACTCCTGAAATCATGGCATGCTGAGAGACTGAGACGAACCCGAACCTGAGAACAAGACTGCAAAGAGTTATACTAACTTCGTGTTCAAGCACTCTGACTTCGCAGGCAAGCACTCTCCATGGTTATTACTAATTCAGCTTCTTGACCAACAATCCCCAGCTACATCAGGACTGTTCCAGACATCAGAGTTTGGACTGTTTGGCAGACAAATATCAGGTTGTATAGCTTCTGAGCAGGAAGACTGCGTTATTGTAATGCAGGCTGCTCACTAATTGTTACTGAGATACTTGCTAAAGCTATGTGTTATTGTAATGCAGGCTGCTTACTAATTGTTATTGAGATACTTGTTAAAGTTATGTCCTGCCAGGGAATTCAAGATGGCGGCAGCCCGGGGCCTGCAAGGATGCATTTTTGAACTCAGGGAAAACAGCCATAAAGTCACAGAGTTATAAGACGCTGTGCAATAATCTGAGTGACTCGATCCCCCTGGGTTTCACCCAGCTATCCAGGGACCATTAAAAGTCCCTGGCAGGACTCTCCTCCTCTCTCTCAGACACGCACAGAAGCCACTGAATCCAGGAATCGGGAACCTCCACCAGGAGAGACAGATGCAGGGTAAGAACCACTCTAATACCCCGTGGGCAGACTCAAACCCCATACAGGGTTACTCACCAGCCTACTGTGGCCCCAGATCCCACGCAGGCATTCAGGCTATTTAGCGAAAGGATGCGGACCCCTGGGAGTGCCATACACTCATAGCAGCACGCCACAGTGGCGGGACATGCAGCAGCTAACAGTTCCACAACTGGTCAGCTCAGCGGCCAGTGGGTCCACAGCTGCATTTTGGAAAGCGCAAGCATATTTGTGCTTCCCCAGAGGGGTGTTGGACATGCATACCAGCCCCGCTATTGGATTTATAGTCATTGGAAAAAAAAAAACACTGCAGCTGGACTGAGCAGCAGGATACTCTTCCAGCAGCAGGTTATGCTGCAGCTCGATTGCTGTGTATCTGAACTTGGAAGACAGTGGCCCCATTTGCCAGTATCCAAAGCCAGCTCCATAGACACATAGGCGAGCTGTGAGAGTGGCAGAAAGGGCAGCTGGGTTGGAAGGAGGATTTGTCCGCCACAGGGTCCAAGCCTGGGCAAATTGTAGGGTTATTATTATTATTAGATCCTTTTGCTAGTGCTGGCCCTTCCAGTGGGAAACCAGAGCTTAAGCATATAGAGTTCCACCCCTGGATTGGTGAGTTTTTGGCCTGGGAGACACTGCTGAGTGACTCACCTTAAGGGCGTGGAGTCAGGTCCTTTCAAGACTCCAGCAGTGGCCTCAATCCCCAAACGTGGGACCTCCAGAGTCCACAGAATCTGTGCCTGGACACACAGAACCATACCAGCAGAGCCACTGCAGGGTGAAGACTCAGTGTGCAACATAGAGAGCTCTGACTTGTGAGCAGTGAAACAATCCTGGGCCATTCCTCATTGCCTGGGAATAGGCTGCACCAGCTACACAGTGCTTCTAGCTGTTAGATTCACACTGACTCTGAGAAGCCCCTGTGAGCAACCAGGGAGGACTACAAACACAGTCCAACATGTAAGCTGCAGGGGAGCTACAACCCCACCCAACAGCCTGCGGCCTACCAACCTGCACTGTAATCTATACGAAGTCCAGTTGGATCCCAGGAATCTATAGGAACACATCCCGATCACAACCCATCACCTGAGTCCCCAATTGGGACAAAACAGGAAGGGTTGAGAACTTGGAGACACACTGAGAACCTCCACACAAGGCCCTGTCCAGCCAGTGGAAAGTGACTGATCAACAAGCAATATGACCGCTACACCAAAGCCCCCCTTTGGCTCAAAGTCCAGAAGGCAACAGGAACAAACAGCTAAGAACAACCACATGGTAAAAGGACAGTGGAAAAGCAGAATCAACAAAGTCAGGGATTATGACCCCAACAAATTGCAAAGATCACAGTACAGCAAACCCTGACCACTTCACCACAGCTGAAACACATGATAATGATGACAATTTTACAGTCTGGAAAATGATAGAGACTTTTCAGAAGAATTTAAATCTATGAAGGATTCAAAGAGTCCACAATTTTACAAGCGAAAGCAATGGATAATACTATTAAAGAGCTCCAAGCCAAAGTGGCTCAACTTGAACAGGAAAGAGACAAGGCAATGAAAGATTTAAAAGCGATGAAAGATTTCCAGGGAAAGACAATCAAATTGGATCAGGATACAAAATGAATAAAATCTTTCAAGCCATAAAACTGGAAATGGAAGCAATAAAGATGACACAAAGTGAAGAATGGAAATGGAGAATCAAGGGAAGAGAACAGGAACTACAGACATGAATATCAAAAATAGGATACAAGAGATGGAAGACAGAATCTCAGGCATGGAAGATTCAATGGAAGAAATCAGTACAACATCCAAAGAAAATGAGAAAGCTAAAAAAGTCCTCACCCATAACATCCAAGAAATCAAGGACTCAATGAAAAGACAGAACCTAAGAATTATAGGCATAGAGGAAAGAGAAGACTCCTGACTCCAAGGTCCAGGAAACATCTTCAACAAAATCATAGAAGAAAACTTCCCAAACCTAAAGAAAGAGATGCCAGTAAAATTCCAGGAGGCTTACAGAACATCAAACAGATTAGATCAGAAAAGACACTCCTCTCACCAAATAATAATTGAAACTCCAAATGTACAGAACAAAGAAAGAATATTAAAAGCCATGGGAGAAAAAGGTCAAGTAACATATAATGGCAGACCCATCAGAATTACACTTGACTTCTCTACAGAAACTCTAAAAGCTAGAAGGGCCTGGACAGATGCCCTACAAGCCCTGAGATAACATAGGTGCCCAGCCAGACTACTATACCCAGAAAAGATCTCTATCAACATAGATGGAGAAAACAAGATATTCCATGACAAAATCAAATTTAAACAATATCTACCCACAAACCCAGCCCTACAGAAGATCCTAGAATGAAAATTCCAATCCAGAGAAGATAACTACACCCAAGAAAACAGAGGACACAGAAGACTCCACGGCAACTAAACCAAAAAAACACAGGACAACCACCACCTATACCAAAATAATGGGAAATAACAACCTCTGGTCACAAATATCAATAAACATCAATGGACTCAACTCCCCAATAAAAAGACACAGGCTTACAGATTGGCAACAGAATCAACAGAAAGCCTACACACACATGCAAATTGAACAACCCCTTACTGGATGACTACTGGGTCAAGGAAGAAATAAAGAAAGAAATCAAAGACTTCTTAAAAACCACCGAAAATGAAGGCACAACATACCCAAACCTATGGGACACAATGAAAGCTGTGCTACGAGGAAAGTTCATAGCACTAAGTGCCTTCAAAAAGAAAATTGTGACAGCTCATATTAGCGAATTAAGAGCCAAACTGGATGAATTGAAAAAAAAAAAAAAAGAAGCAAACACTGCCAAGAGGAGCAGAAAGCAGGAAATCATCAAACTTAGGGCTGAAATCAACAACTCAGAAACAAAAAGAACTATACAAAGAATCAATGAAACCAAGAGTTGGTTCTTTGAGAAAATCAACAAAATAGACAAACCCTTAGCCAAATTAACTAAAAGAAAGAGAGAAAACCTAAATCAACAAATCAGAAATGAAAAGTAAGAAATAGCAACAGACATTGAGAAAATCGAGAAAATATTTAGGTCCTACTTTAAGAGTCTATACTCCACCAAATATGAAAACTTAAGTGAAATGGACAATTTTCTTGACAGATTCCACCTACCAAAGCTAAATCAACATCAGGTTAACAGATTAAACAGCCCTATAACCCCTAGGGAAATAGAATCAGTCATTAAAAATCTCCCAACCAAAAAAAGCCCAGGGCCAGATGGTTTCAGCACAGATTTCTACCAGACCTTCAAAGAAGAGCTAATACCAATACTCCTCAAACTCTTTCAAAAAATAGTATCAGAAAGAACACTGCCAAACTCATTCTATGAGACCACAATCACCCTGATTCCTAAAGTACACAAAGACCCAACAAAGAAAGAGAACTTCAGACCAATCTCCCTCATGAACATATATGCAAAAACATTAATAAAATACTAGAAAAGCGAATCCAAGAACACATCAAAAGTATCATACACCATGATATAGTAGGCTTCATCACAGGAATTCAGGGATGGTTCAACATACAAAAATCCATCAACGTAATTCACCACATAAACAAGATGAAAGAAAAAACCACATGATTATGTCACTAGATTCAGAAAAAGCATTTGACAAAATACAACACCCCTTCCTACTAAAAGTTCTGGAAAGAACGGGCATAAAAGAACCATATCTGGAAATAATAAAGACAATATACAGCAAGCTAGTAGCCAACATCAAAGTAAATGGAGAGAAACTTGAAGCATTTCCTCTAAACTCAGGGACAAGACAAGGATGACCACTTTCGCCATATCTCTTCAATATAGTACTTGAAGTTCTTGCTAAAGCAATAAGACAACTAAAGAAGATCAAGGGGATACAAATGGGAAACGAAGAAGTCAAATTTTCCCTATTTGCAGATTATATGATAGTATAAATAAGCGACCTCAAAAATTCCACCAGAGAACACTTATATCTGATGAACACCTTCAGCAAGATGGCTGGATACAAAATTAATTTAAAAAAACAAAAGCCCTTCTTTATACAACAAATAAATGGGCTGAGAAAAAATCAGGGAAACAACCCCCTTCACAATAGCCACAAACAATATAAAATACCTGGGGGTAACTCTAACCAAGCAAGTAAAGGACATGTACAACAAGAACTTCAAGCCCTTGAAGAAAGAAATTGAAGAGGCCATCAGAATATAGAAAGATCTCCCATGCTCATGGATAGGTAAGATCAACATAATAAAAATGGCCATCCTACCAAAAGCAATATACAGATTCAATGCAATTCCATTCAAAATACCAACACAATTATTTATAGACCTGGAAAAAGCTATTCTCAATTTCATATGGAACAACAAAAAACCCAGAATAGCTAAATCAATCCTGTACAATGAAAAAAATCTGGAGGTATCACCATCCCAGAGTCCAAGCTGTACTACACAGCAATAGTAATAAAAACAGCATGGTACTGGTACAGAAACAGACCAGTGGATCAATGGAATCGAACTGAAGACCCAGAAATGAACCCACACACCTATGGACACCTAATTTTTGACAAAGAACCCAAAACCTCAAAATGGAAAAACGACAGCATCTTCAACAAATGGTGCTGGTCCAACTGGATGTCCACTTGTAAAAGAATGAAATTAGAACCATACTTATCACCTTGTACAAAACTTAAGTCCAAGTGGATCAAAGATCTTAACATAAGCCTGGTCACACTAAATCTACTAGAAGAGAAAATGGGAAAAACCCTCAAACTCATTGGCACAGGTGACAACTTCCTAAACAGAACACCAACAGCTCAGGACCTAAGACCAACAATCAATAAATGGGACCTCATGAAACTGAAAAGCTTCTGTAAGGCAAAAGACACTGTCATTTGAACAAAACTGCAGCCTACAGACTGGGAAATAATCTTCACCAACCCCACATCTGACAGAGGGCTAATATCCAAAATTTACAAAGAACTCAAGAAATTAAATGCCAAGAAACCAAATAATCCAATCAAAAAATAGGGACTGAGCTAAATAGAGAATTCAAAAAGGAGGAATCCCTAATGGCTGAGAGACACTTGAAGAAATGCTCAGCAACCTTAATCATCAAAGAAATGCAACTCAAGATGACTCTGAGATTCCATCTCACACCTGTTAAAATGGCAAGATCAAAAGTTCATATGACAGCACATGCTGGCGAGGGTGTGGGGAAAGGGGAACCCTCCTCCATTGCTGGTGGGAGGGAAGACTTGTGCAACCACTATGGAGGTCAGTCTGGCGATATCTTAGAAAACTTAGAAAAGCTCTGCCTCGGGACCCAGCCATACCACTTCTGGGCATACATCCAAATGACTCCTCACTGAATTACAAGGAAGTTTCCTCATCTATGTTCATAGCAGCCTTATTTGTAATAGCTAGAAATTGGAAACAACCCAGATGTCCCTCAACTGAAGAATGGATTAAAAAACTGTGGTACATCTACACAATGGAATATTACTCAGCTTTCAGAAACAAAGAAATTATGCAATTTGCAGCCAAATGGATGGAACTAGAAAAGCTCATTCTGAGTGAGCTAACTCAGACACAGAAGGATGCACATGGCATCTATTCACTTATTGTCGGATTTTAGCTCTATTGTACAGGATATCTATACTACAACCAATGCACCAAAGGGAACATGGAGATAGACTTTTTTGTTTTGTTTTGTTTTTTGTTTTTGTATGTTTGTTTGTTTTCTCTCCCTGTCATTGAGACACTTTTCCTGGTGGTACTGCCTTGTAGTCCTCCAGTGCACGAGGAGGCTCTTGGCCCTCATATGACTGATGAACTGGGACGGGAAAATGTTATGTAGGGACACTCCACTCCAGAGGAGTGGGATGGAAGGGTTAGGGGGTAGAGGGAGGGAGGGCAGGACTGGGAAGGGTGGAAAGAGGATACTATGATGGAGATGTAACCTGAAGCAATAAATAAATAAATTAAAAAAAAAACAAATAAGTAAATAAAAAACTATTTTAAAAGAGGAAAAAAACTTTTTAAAAAGTTATGTTGGCCATAATACTATACATTTAAATTTAGGATTTAGATGGAATGTTATTTACTAATAGTTTTGATAGTGTTAGCCCTTAGTATAATCTATTGTGTATTCTGATGAATATATCCAACAACCTTTGGAGTGTCAAAGCAAGAGGGACTCCCCCTGGACCCCCTATCTGTGACTAGCACAATAAAATTGTGTTTGACACAATCCACTTGCCTCTCACTTACTAATTAAGGGATCCCATGGACTGAGCCATCAGTTGCCAGAATCAACTGGCATGTTGCCCTAGACAAGTGTTTGCGACACAATGAGTCCTAAGGGAAAACTTATTACTATTATTCTACTAAGTAGACACAGAGATTTAAATGACTCCTTAGGACATAACACTATACCCATAGATATGTGCCTTTCTCAATTCTCATCAGAAAAGCTAATTCTTTGTTGATAGCAATTAACACAGAGGACCACAACTGAAAATGTGCAGAACTGAGTTTGGAGTATCCAGTCGTAAATGTGCAAATCTTTGCCACAATCCTTTCCTTGAGGCTCTGGAATCTATGTGACGGAGGAGTTACAAAGATTGTAAGGGCCAAAGGTAGTATATGGCTTCAAGAAAATAGTGTGGATCTGGGTGTGGTGGCACATACCTTCAATCCCAGCTCTTGGGAGGCAGAGGCAGGTGGATCTCTGTGAGTTCAAGGCCAGACTGGCCTACACAGTGAGTACAGAACATTCAGAACTGTTACACAGAGAAACCCGTCTCAAAAAAAAGAAAGAAAGAAAGAGGGAAAGAAAGAGAGAGAGAGAGAGAAAGAAAGAAATTAGTGTTTCCCCAACACAGTAGGATAGGTCTACATATGAACTCACAATGATTGTGACACTATGTACACACATGTAAAAGCTCAAGCCAAAGATATTTCTGGAATAAAGAAGGGGTTATAGGCATGAAGTCCCACCCCTGGCTGGTAATCATTCTCTGGGGCGGGCCTCAGGCCCAGCAGTAGTCTTCCAAACAAACCTGTTAGTTGGTGGAGATTGGGATGAGGACTAAAAATGAATATAAAGTTGGGTGGTTGCAAAGGTATGGAAAGTTGGGAGAGAACATAAATGTCACCAAAATACATTCTATGAATGCATTAAATCCTTAAAAAAATATATATTGTTTTAAAAGTGTATTTGCCATTTTTATAAATAAGAAACTTCTTTTGAGTGAAATATTCATAGACTTCTGATGATATGCATCTGTTAAAAATTACAAACAGACATTAAAATTTCCAACTTAAAAAAAAATCTAGGTTCTTGCAATATTCATTTTTACTGGAAGCCTCCAAAACATGTTCCAAAGGAAATGATAAGAAATTTCATTTGTGTTCTAGTAGATTTAATGTGTCCGGCCTTATGTTAAGGTCTTTGATGCACTTGGAGTTAAGTTTTGTACAAGACGATGAGTATGGGTCTAATTTCATTCTTTTACATGTGGGCATCCACTTAGACAAGAACCATTTTGTTGAAGATGCTGTCCTTTTTCCATTGTACAGTTTTGGCTTCTTTGTCAAATATTAAGTGACCATAGATGTGTGGGTTCATTTCTGGGTCTTCAATTTGATTCCATTGATCCACTG
This sequence comes from Lophiomys imhausi, assembly GCA_907164525.1. Taxonomy (NCBI): domain Eukaryota; kingdom Metazoa; phylum Chordata; class Mammalia; order Rodentia; family Muridae; genus Lophiomys; species Lophiomys imhausi. The sequence goes on from CAJQZJ010032401.1 coordinate 7,679,724, forward strand.
GTCATGTTCTATACCAGTACCATGCTGTTTTTATTATTATTGCTGTATAGTATAGCTTGAAATCTGGGATGGTGATACATCCAGATTTTTTTTTAATGTATAGGATTAATTTAGCTATTCTGAGTTTTTTTTTATTCCATATGAAGTTGAGAATTGCTTTGTCCAGGTCTATAAAGAATTATGTTGGTATTATGATAGTAATTGCATTGAATCTGTATATTGCTTTTGGTAGGATGGCCATTTTTATTATGTTGATCCTACCTATCCATGAGCATGGGAGATCTTTCCATCTTCTGATGACCTCTTCAATTTCTTTCTTCAAGGACTTAAAGTTCTTGTTATACAGGTCTTTCACTTGCTTGGGGAAAACCCTTGAACTCAACTCATCGGCAGAGGTGACAACTTCCTGAACAGAACACTAACAGCTCAGGACTTGAGATCAACAATCAATAAATGGGACCTCATGAAACTGAAAAGCTTCTGTAAGGCAAAAGACACTGTCATTAGAACAAAATGGCAACCTACAGATTGGGAAGAAATCTTCACCAACCGCACATCTGACAGAGGGCTAATATCCAAAATCTACAAAGAACTCAAATTAAATGCCAAGAAAACAAATAATCTAATCAAAAATGGGGAACAGAGCTAAACAGAGAATTCACAAAGGAGGAATTTCTAATGATTGAGAGACATTTGAGGAAATGCTCAGCATCCTTAATCATCAGAGAAATGCAACTCAAGATGACTCTGAGATTCCATCTCACACCTGTCAGAATGGCTAAGATCAAAAGCTCATATGACAGCACATTCCTGCCAGGGTGTGAAGAAAGGGGAACTCTCCTCCATTGCTGGTGGGAATGCAGACTTGTGCAACCACTATGAAGGTCAGTCTGGCGATATCTTAGAAAACTTGGAATAGCTCTGCCTTGGGACCCAGCCATACAACTCCTGGGTATACATCCAAATGATTCCTCACTGAATCACAAGGAAGTTTCCTCATCTATGTTCATAGCAGCCTTATTTTTAATAGGTAGAAACTAGAAACAACCCAGATTTCCCTCAACAGAAGAAGCAATTTAAAAAACTGTGGTACATCTACACAATGGAATACTATTCAGCAATCAGAAACAAGGAAATCATGCAATTTGCAGCCAAATGGATGAAACTAGAGAAGTTCATCCTAAGTGAGCTAACCCATACCCAGAAGGATGCATATGGCATAGATTCACTTATAGTGGGATTTTAGTCATATAGTACAGGATAACTATATTACAATGAATGCAGCAAAGGGAACATAACATAGACTTTTTTCCTATCAATGAGACACTTTGCCCTAGTGGTGCTGCCTTGTAGGCCCCCAGTATATGAGGAAGCTTTGGCCCTCATATGACTGCTGAACTGGGGCAAGGGATCGTTATGTAGGGACACTACACTCCAGAGGAGTGTGATGGAAGGGATAGGAGGTAGAGGTTAGGAGGGTGGGACTGGGAGGGGTGGAAATAGGACACTGTGATGGAGATGTAACCTGAAGTAATAAATAAATATTAAAAAAAGAAATTTCATATGTGAATATCCATTCTGTGATATTTATTTGATATGAAGAACTCAAGTTTGAAATTTCTTTTCTTGTTTCAAAAAAAGTCTGTCTCAATAAAAGCAGTTACTATTTCTGTTTGTGAGAGGAAGTTGTTAGTGTTTTAATAAAATAAAAAGATCAGCAAACCTTTTTATTTCTCCTTTTTCGTATAGGATATGTTCCCCTTTCAGGGTTGAGGGAATGGCTGGAAATCCAAGTCTAGAAGGCATAAGATGCCTTTTTAAAATAGAAAACAGAGGGATGGAAAGAAGGATCAGCATGTAAAACATTTACTATGTAAGGATGAAGACCTATTTCAACTCCTGGCATCCATGTAAAATATGGGTATGGCATCATGAAATCTCTGTATTGAGGAGGCAGAATCAGGAAGATCCCTGGGCTTGCTGGCAGAACATCTATCCAAAATGGTTATGTCCAGATACAGTGTTGATCTCTGGCTTCTAAACAACATGAACCTACACACATACATAAAGATATTTTTTAAAGGAAGTAATTCTAATATGACCAATATGACACCAAATCTCATTTGCTACTAATCATCTACTACCAAATTAATGTCAGGCATGTCCCTTTCACTGTGAGTTTAGCTACAACAATAGGTTTCTTCCTGTCACTAATACATGGAGTTGCTGTAGGGTCTCGTGGCTCTATAATGGCCATATGCACATCTCATCTTTATTTCTTGATACCTTTCTTATACAGCACATGCACAAAGGGAAACACCCATCCCATCATTCTATGGATCACAAAATGAATCAGTTTCTTTCAAAGATACCTTTCTAAACCCCAGCACCACTGCAACAGCATGAGTCGACCAATCAACCAATGAAGTCTTGCGTGGCTGACAATGAATAAGTATGTTCCTTCACAGTCTTGTTTCCAATGATTATCTAGAACCATCTGCCAATATTTGTTTAAATTCTTCCCATTTTGAAGAATATTACAGGTTGGGGATGGAGAGCTGCCGTAGCAGTTAGGAGCACATACTTCTCTTTCAGGGAAATCTACTTAGTCCTCACCACTAACATGGCTGCTCACAATATTTGAGTTCCAGCAGACACACAGCCCTCTTCTGGCCTTCATAGTGCAACAGGGCATTCAAGTGGTATATATACATACATATAGGTAAATACTAGAAAAATAAAAGCAATACTAAAGATTCATAGATTAAATGTTACATCTATAAATACTAATGAGTATCAATGGTTTTTTTGTTTTGCTTTGCCTATTTTTTTTAAATAAATGTATTTATTTCTTGCTTCAGGTTACATCTCCATTATATTGTCCTCTTTCCCCCCTTCCCAGCCCCACCCTCCCACCCTCTACCCCTTAACACTTCCATCTCACTCCTCTGGAGTGGAGTATCACTACATAACAGCCCCTCGCCCCAGTTCAGAAATCATATGAGGGCCAAGAGCCTCCTCATACACTGGGGGCCTATGAGGCAGTACCATCAGGGAAAAGTTTGTCATTGCCAGGGAGAGAAAACTAAAAAACAAACAAACAAACAAAAAAGGTAATGTCCATGTTCCCTTTGGTGCATTGGTTGTAGTACAGATATCCTGTACTATAGAGCTAAAATCCAACTATAAGTGAACAAAAGGCCATTTGCATCCTTCTGAGTCTGGATTAGCTAACTCAGGATAAGCTTCTCTAGTTCCATCCATTTGGCTGCAAATTGCATGATTTCATTGTTTCTGATAGCTGAGTAATAGTCCATTGTGTAGATGTACCACAGTTTTTAATGCATTCTTCGGTTGAGGGACATCTGGGTTGTTTCCAGTTTCTAGCTATTACAAATAAGGCTTCTATAAACATAGATGAGGAAACTTCCTTATGATTCCATGAAGAGGCATTTGGGTGTATACCCAGGAGTGGTATGGCTGGGTCCTGTGGCAGAGCTATTCCAAGTTTTCTAAGATATCACCAGACTGACCTCCATAGTGGTTGCACAAGCCTGCATTCCCACCAGCAATGGAGTAGGGTACCACTTTCTCCACACCCTTGCCAGCATGTGCTGTCATTTGAGTTTTTGATCTTAGCCATTCTGACAGGTGTGAGATGGAATCTCAGAGTCATCTTGAGTTGCATTTCTCTGATGATTAAGGATATTGAGCATTTCCTCAAGTGTCTCTCAGCCATTAGGGATTCCTCCTTTTTGAATTCTCTGTTTAGCTCAGTTCCCTATTTTTTGATTGGATTATTTGGTTTCTTGGCATTTAATTTCTTGAGTTCTTTGTAAATTTTGGATATTAGCCCTCTGTCAGATGTGGGGTTGGTGAAGATTAATTCCCAGTCTGTCGGCTGCCGTTTTGTTCGAATGACAGTGTCTTTTGCCTTACAGAAGCTTTTCAGTTTCATGAGGTCCCAGTTTTGATTGTTGGTCTCAGGTCCTGAGCTGTTGGTGTTCTGTTCAGGAAGTTGTCACCTGTGCCAATGAGTTCGAGGGTTTTGCCCACTTTCTCTTCTAGTAGATTTAGTGTGACTGGCCTTATGTTAAGGTCTCTGATCCACTTGGACTTAAGTTTTTACAAGATGATAAGTATGGGACTAATTTCATTCTTTTACATGTGGACAATCCAGTTGGACCAGCAACAATTGTTGAAGATGCTATCCTTTTTTCATTCTGTGGTTTTGGCTTCTTGGTCAAAAATTAGGTGACCATAAGTGTGTGGGTCCATTTCTGGGTCTTCAATTCAATGCCATTTATCTACTACTGGTCTGTTTCTATACCAGTACCATGCTGTTTTTATTACTATTGCTCTGTAGCACAGCTTGAAATCTGGGATAGTGGTACCTTCAGAATTTTTTTTTATTGTACAGGATTGATTTAGCTATTCTGGGTTTTTTGTTGTTCCATATGAAATTGAGAATAGCTTTTTCCAGGTCTATAAAGAATTATGTTGGTATTTTGATAGGAATTGCATTGAATCTGTATATTGCTTTTGGTAGGATGGCCATTTTTATTATGTTGATCCTACCTATCCATGAGCATGGGAGACCTTTCCATCTTCTAAAGGCCTCTTCAATTTCTTTCTTCAAGGGCTTGAAGTTCTTGTTGTACAGGTCCTTTATTTGCTTGGTTAGAGTTTCCCCCAGGTATTTTATATTGTTTGTGGCTATTGTGAAGGGGGTTGTTTCCCTTATTCTTTCTCAACCCATTTGTTTATTGTACAAAGAAGGGCTTCTGATTTTTTTTGGAATTAATTTTGTATCCAGCCACCTTGCTGAAGTTGTTTATCAGCTGTAAGAGTTCTCTGGTGGAATTTTTGAGGTCGCTTATGTATACTATCATATCATCTGCAAATAGGGATAATTTGACTTATTCATTTCCAATTTGTACCCCCTTGATCTCCTTTCATTGTCTTATTGTTCTAGCAAGAATTCAAGTACTATATTGAAGAGATATGGTGAAAGTGGCATCCTTGTGTTGTCCCTGAGTTTAGAGGAAATGCTTCAAGTTTTTCTCCATTTACTTTGATGTTGGCCACAGGCATGCTGTATATTGCCTTTATTATTTCTAGGTATGGTCCTTGTATGCCCGTTCTCTCCAGAACGTTTAGCATGAAGGGGTGTTGGATTTTGTCAAATATTTTTCTAGATCCTAGTGAGATTATCATGTGTTTTTTTTTCTTTCATCTTGTTTATATGGTGAATTATGTTGATAGACTTTCTTATGTTGAACCATCCCTGCATTCTTGGGATGAAGCCTACTTGATCATGGTGTATGATACTTTTGATGGGTTCTTGAATTCGGTTTGCTAGTATTTTATTAAGTATTTTTGCATCTATGTTCATGAGGGAGATTGGTCTGAAGTTCTCTTTCTTTGTTGGGTCTTTGTGTGGTTTAGGAATTAGGGAGACTCTGGCCTCATAGAATGAGTTTTTCAGTGGTCTTTCTGATTCTATTTGTTGAAAGAGTTTGAAGATTATTGGTGTTAGCTCCTCTTTGAAGGTCCAGTAGAAATCTGTGCTAAAACCATCTGGCCCTGGGCTTTTTTTGGTGGTTGGGAGGTTTTTAATGACTGTTTCTATTTCCTTAGGGGTTATAGGGCTGTTTAATCTGTTTATCTGATATTGATTTAGCTTCGGTAGGTGGAATCTATCAAGAAAATTGTCCATTTCACTTCAGTTTTCAATTTGGTGGAGTATAGATTTTTAAAATAGGTCCCAAATATTCTCTGGATTTACTCAACGTCTTTTGTTATTTCTCCCTTTTCATTTCAGATTTTGTTGATTTGGGTTTTTTCCCTCAGCCTTTTTGTTAATTTGGCTAAAGGTCTGTCTATTTTGTTGATTTTCTCAAAGAACAAACTCTTGGTTTCATTGATTCTTTGTATCATTCTTTTTGTTTCTAAGTTGTTGATTTCAGCCCTAAGTTTGATGATTTCCTGCCTTCTGCTCTTCTTGGCAGTATTTGCTTCCCTTTTTCCAATTCATCCAGTTTAACTGTTATTTCGCTAATATGAGTTGTCACAATTTTCTTTTTGAAGGCACTCAGTGCTATGAACTTTCCTCGTAGCACAGCTTTCATTGTGTCCCATAGGTTTGTGTATGTTGTGCCTTCATTTTCATTGGATTTTAAAAAGTCTTTGATTTCCTTCTTTATTTCATCCCTGACCCAGTAGTCATCCATTAAAGAGTTGTTCAATTTCCATGTGTGTGTAGGCTTTCTGTTGATTCTTTTGCTGTTGAAGTCCAGCTTTATTCCATGGTGGTCTGATAAGATACAAGGGGTTATTTCAATTTTCTTGTGTCTGTTGACGCTATCTTTTTGTCCAACTATATGGTCGATTTTGGAGAAGGTTCTATGTGGTGCTGAGAAGAAGGTTTATTCTTTGTGTTTGGGTGAAATGTTCTGTAGATATCTGTTAGGCCAATTTGTTTCATGAGCTCTGTTAGACTCATTATTTCTCTGTTTGTCTTCTGTCTTGATGATCTGTCCATTGTTGTGAGTGGGGTGTTGAAGTCTCCCACTACTAATGTGTGGGGATCGATGTGCGATTTAAGGTTTTTTTTAAATAATTTATTTTCTATTTCTTCAAGTTACATCTCAATCACAATCCCCTCCCTACTCCCCCCTCCAGTCCCATCCTTCCACCCTCCTCCCCCTCAACTCCCTATCCTCTTCCCTTTTTTTTTTTTTTAGTTTAAGGTATTTCTTCCCCCCCCCCAACAGCTCTCCCTTTGAGTCCAACAAATGGTTCTTTTTCTTATAACTATAAATACAATACAAAACAACAGAAATAAATAGGCCACAATTATAAGAGTTATATGGCTTATCATACATTCCCAATATCCAGTCCATATGTATTTGGCACCTGACTTTAACGTTCTACTATCTAACCATCTCCATGAGTTTAAAGTTCTATATCTAACTTAGCTTTCATACTAAATTGCCTCACAATTTTAAAAGCATCTTCTTAGATCCAGAACACCCTCTTGATTCCTAAACAACTCAAAATTTAACTATGAGACTCTAGCTATTATTCAACCACCTCAGAGACCTGAGAGGGATAAATATATCTGATTATATAGGAAGTACAGGGCCTGCAGCTTCCAAAACTAAGAAATGACATACCAGTGGCTGCCTGGACAGTTCCCATTTTCTCTCCATACATTACAGCATCAGTCTTCAGCCATTTGGTCCCGTTTCTCTTACAGACATTGATTGTAGATTTAAGTTTTAGAAGCGTTTCTTTTACAAATGTAGGTGCCTTTGTATTTGTGGCATAGATGTTCAATATTGAGATGTCCTCTTGATGAATATATCCTTTAACGAGTAAGTAATGCCCCCCCTTTTTTTTACACTTCAGTTGGAAGTCTGTTTTATTTGATATTAGGTTGGCTACTCCAGCTTGCTTCCTGGGTGCATTTGCTTGGAAAACTGTTTGCCAGTCATTTACTCTGAGATAGTGTCTATCTTTGTTAGTGAGATGTGTTTTTTGTATGCAGCAAAATGATGGGTCTTGTTTACCGATCTAATCTGTAAATCTGTGTCTTTTTATTGGCGAGTTGAGTCGATTGATGTTAATGGATATTAGTGACCAGAGGTTGTTATTTCCAATTATTTTGGTATAGGTGGTCATCCTGCGTTTCTTTTGGTTTAGTTTCTGTGGAGTTTTCTATTTCCTCTGTTTTCTTTGGTGTAGTTATTTTCTCTGGGTTGGAATTTTCCTTCTGTAAGGCTGGGTTTCTGGGTAGATATTGTTTAAATTTGATTTTGACATGGAATATCTTGTTTTCTCCATCAATGTTGATGGAGTATTTTGATGGGTATAGTAGTCTAACTGGGCACCTATGTTCTCTCAGGGCTTGTAGGACATCTGTGCAGGCTCTTCTAGCTTTTAAAGTTTCTCAGGAGAAGTCAGGTGTAATTCTGATGGGTCTGCCATTATATGTTACTTGACCTTTTTTCTCTTACAGCTTTTAATATTCTTTCTTTGTTCTGTACATTTGGAGTTTCAATTATTATGTGGACAGAGGAGTTTCTTTTCTGGTCTAATCTGTTTGGTGTTCTGTAAGCCTCTTGGATTTTTATTGGCATCTCTTTCTTTAGGTTTGGGAAGTTTTCTTCTATGATTTTTTTGAAGATGTTTCCTGGACCTTGGAGTTGGGATTCTTCTCTTTCCTCTATGCCTATGATTCTTAGGTTTCATCTTTTCATTGAGTCCTTGATTTCTTGGATTTTATGGATGAGGACTTTTTTTAGCTTCCTCATTTTCTTTGGGTGTTGTACTTATTTCTTCCATCGAATCTTCCATACCTGAGATCCTGTCTTCCATCTCTTGTATCCTATTTTTGATATTCATATCTTTAGTACCTGTTCTCTTCCCTGGATTCTCCATTTCCACTCTCAACTCTGACTGTGTTTTCTTTATTGTTTCCATTTCCATTTTTATGTCTTGAATGATTTTATTCATTTTGTACATTTCCTGCTCCAATTTGCTTGTCTTTGCCTGAGAATCTTTCATTGCCCTATCTTTTTCCTGTTCAAGTTGAGCCACTTTGGCTTGGAGCTCTCTAATGGTATTATCCATTGCTTTTGCTTGTGAAATTGTAGATTCTTTGAATTCCTTCATAGATTTAAATTTTTCTTGAAAGGACTCTATCACTTTCCATAATGTAGATTTGTCATTGTTTTCATGTGTTTCAGCTGTGGTGAGGTGTTCAGGTCTTGATGTACTAGCATAGTTGTGTTTTGTTGGAGTCATATCTCCCTGACTTCTGTTGTTTCTGTTTTTTCTCTAACCTTTAGCCATTTGATTGTTCTTAGTTATTTCTTCCTGTTGTCTTCTGGGCTTGGAGCCAAAGGGGGCGCTTTGGTGTAGCAGTCATATTGCTTGGTGATCTGTCACTTTCCACTGACTGGATGGGGCCTTGTGTGGAGGTTCTCAGTGTGTCTTCAAGAGCTCACCCCTTCCTGTTTTGTCCTAATTGGGGACTCAGGTGAGGGGTTGTGATGGGGATGTGTTCCTGTAGATTCCTGGGATCCAACTGATCTTCCTATTGATGACAGTGCAGGTTGTCAGGCCTAGGGCTGTTGGGTGGGGTTGTAGCTCCTCTGCAGCTTACATGTTGAACTGTGTTTGTGGTCCTCCCCGGCTGCTCACATGGGCTTCTCAGGGTCAATGTGCATCTAATAGCCAGAAGCACTATGAGCTTTTGCAGCCTATTCCCAGGCAGTGAGGAATAGCCCGGGATTGTTTCACTGCTCCCAAGTCAGACCTCTCTATGTTGCATACTGAGTGTTCAGCCTGCAGTGGCTCTGGTGGTATGGTCCTGTGTGTCCAGGCACAGATACTGTGGACTCTGGAGGTCCCAAGGCCTGTTGGAGTCTTGAAAGTACTCGACTCCACACCTGCAAGATGAGTCACTCCACAGTGTCTCCCAGGTGTGGAGTGATCCTCACTGATCGAGGGTGTGGAGCTATATATGCTTAAGCTCTGGTTTCCTGCCAGAAGGGCCAGTACTAGCAAAAGAGTCCAATAATAATAATAGAAACCCTATAGTTTGCCAAGGGCTTGGACCCTGTGGTCGGCAAATCCACCTTCCAACCCTGCCGCCTTTTCTGCCACTCTCACAGCTCCACCTATGTGTGTATGGAGCTGGCTTTGGATACTGCCAAATGGGGCCACTCTCATCCAAGTTCCAGTACACAGCAGTCCAGCTGCAGCGTTTTTGTCCCAATTACTGTAAATCCAATAGAGGGTCCTGTATGTATGTCCAGCACCCCTCTGGGGATGCACAGATATGCCTGGGCTTTCCAAAATGCAGCTGTGGATCCGCTGGCCGCTGGACTGATGTTTGTAGAACCGTCAGCTGCTGCGCACCCTGCTGCATGCTGCTAAGAGTGTATGGCACTCCCAGGGATCCGCAGCCTTTCACTAAATAGCCGGAATGCCTATGTGGGATCTGGGAGGCCCAGGAGGCTGGTGAGTAACCCTGTGTGGGGTCCGAATCTGCCCACTGGGTATTAGAGTGGATCTTACCCAAAGTCTCACCTGGTGGGGGTTACTGATTCCCGCATTCAGTGGCTTCCGTGCGTGTCTAAGAGAGGGGGAGAGAGTCCTGCTCAAGGACTTTTAATGGTCCCTGGGTAGCTGGGTGAGACCCAGGAGGGTTGGGTCACTCAGATTTTTGCACAGCGTCTTATAACTCTGTGGTTTTATGGTTGTTTTCCCCAAGTTCAAAATGAGTCCATATGGGCCGCCACCATCTTGGATCCCCCTGCTTTGCCTATTGTAATAGTAGTACCCCAGGTCTGTATTCTCTAAGACTGCTCCATGTAGTCTCAGAGTTATAAAATGGAAAGAAAAAAAGTCATATACAATACTCTTGCCCATCTGATTACAAAGTAATTTTACATTTTTATGTTTGTATGAGGTATTACATCCACAGGTTTTTCTTACCTGAGATAATATTATCTTCCAAGATAATTAAGGCCATAAGTATTTCCATTTTTCAGATGGCATAGAACATAACCCAACTAGTTATTCGTCAAGGATACAGGGTTTTATTTACATCATACAAAGAAGTTTTAGGAATACATGTGTGATTGCTTGAAATAATTGGATATTCTAATACACTGCTAATACAATAACCATTAAATCCAAATGATGTACATCATTATTGAATTATTAAATTAGAAATAAAAACATATAAGAATACAAAATGTGTTTTACAGAAACATTTCACCTTTAAAAAGGATAGTATTCTTATAACCTAAATGACTGTCTTATTTAAGCCAAGTAAGGTTTACTAAGAGCAATCAGTTTGTAGCTAGAGTATCTAATCTGAAGCCCATATGTCACATATATTCCAAGTTAGCTATGAATATGACCCAGTATATTTTTAGATGACAATGTCAATTTGATATGCCAAGAGGTTAAAATACCTCTACAGAATATTTCAAAGCAAAATGTGCTATACTGATTTCTCTCCACCACAAAATGATAAGCTAAGTTTTGTCATGTATTGTCTCCACTATACTTTATCAATGAAGCTGCCTTTATTCTGTTTTTCCAGTTCTCTTTTGTTTTCTCAACTGTTTAAACAATTTGACATCAATATTACTACTTAACACTATCAGTATGTAAAACACAGATTTTGTTCTTTTATCTCTAAATAGAATGTTAGTGTTTTGTAGGATAGGAGAATCCTTACACAAAACAAAAGCCATTTCTGAATGATGAAAATTGAAAAACCTAGGGGTGCCAGAAACAAATCTGAAAGCTTGACTCTCAAACTTCTGTCTCAATCCCCCTCTCCCTCTTTCTCTCTTATTTCAATACTATACATACACACTATTTCAAACTCCTGTCTCTCTCTCTTTCTCATTTCAGTCACACACACATGCACACACACACATACCATGTAGTTGGTATGTAAAGATAAGAAACAGCCTTAATCATCTCCAACTGCACTTATACAAAATGTTTATGATTGCTCACATTTTTTTCTAGTTCATTGCACCTCAAACACCTTAGACAGTTGTAGTCACTTGGAAGTGGCAGCTACTCTGTCACAGTCATGGCCTTGAGCCTTTTGTGCTCCTCCGTAATGAATAAATACTATTTTGCAGGTTAATCACTCTGCAATCAAGTATTATTATCTTGACAGAGGTGTTTCTCCCCCCAAAAAATTTTAAAGTATTTCTTCATATAGCTATGAGTAGTACCTAAATTGCTAAATTGTTATTTGAAATAGGGCAGAGAGAGAAGTTAAAAGTGGCAATACATATTTTCATCTTCCATAGGACATAATGAAAACAGTTTTCCAGGCATAGTATTTTATAAGGATATGTATATAAACATATATATGCATTGAAATATATATTCTATTAGCTAACAACAGCAGTAAAATATATACTATGATTAGTAATTTTTTATAATAATGGTTATTGGTCACTTTTATCATCACCATAATAAAATACCTGAAAGAAGTCACTTATAAGTAGAAAGAGTTACATCTGTTCATGGTTCATGGAAAGTGCAGTCCATCATGACAGCAAAGACATAGCAGTGAGAATGACTTATGGCTGCATCAGCAGACATGTGAGGCTACTGGTTGCATTACTTTGGCAATCAGGAAGTAGAGAAAACTAGTTCTGGAATCTAGGCTGAGCTATAACCCATACAGTCTCAATGATCCACTTCTAAAAAAAGCTCTTCTTCCTAATGGTCCCATAATCTCCAAAAACAGTGTCTTCAGCAGGGACTATGTATTCAAGCATATGAGCCTCTATGAAGCATCTCAATATCCATACAATGTTCCTATCCTCACCCTCATAGGCTCATGGCCATCCCACACTGAAAAATACATTTATACAACTTCAAAGACACCTATAGTCCTACAGTTGCAACACTTCTCAAAAGTTCTGGGACTGAGGGCAATCATATCTATGAGCCCCTACACTACCAAAAACAAAGTAATATATTTCCAATGTGTAGTGGCCAGAGTAAATAGTCTTGTTCCAAAGGAGGAGATGGGGTAGAGGAAGGAGTGACTGGACCAGAGTCAGATGGAAACCCAGAAGGGAAAACATGAAACGCAGACACTTCATGCCTAGAATCTGGGGCTAGTGACCACATCATCTATTGACTCTGCTCTGACAGCTCCGCCCTCTGCAGTAGTTTCTATATGTTCCCATGACAGTATCTGGTTAAATACTTTCCTAGGTGGCCATTTTTCAGTGGAGTGTCTGTTTCTTCAGGTACTTCACTTTCAATTAATGGTTTTCTTTTCTTCCCTTTCCTTTCTTTCTTTCTTTCTTTCTTTCTTTCCTTTCTTTCGTTCTTCCCTTCTTTTCTTCCTTCTTTCTTCCCTTCCTTTTTTTTCTTTCTTTCTTTCTTTCCTTCCTTCTTTCTTACTTTTTTACTGAAGTTTTCTGCTTTCCAATCTGGTGGAGCCTCAAGGCACTTTTGCTTTTTCATGATACTCCAAAATGCATAGTTCCTCTTTAATGGCATCAGTCTCTTTGTATAAGGGAGGTATGTGCTGCATGTGTTCATGTGTGCTCATATGCTTAAAGGTACACATGTATATCTGTATTGTAGAAGACACAATTCAATGATGAATGTCTTCCTCAGTCACTATTACCTTATTTTTGAGTCTCTCACTGAACATAGAGCTCACAAACTAGTTAGAATAGCTATCCAGCAGCGTCCACCTTCCCATCTCTCACCCTCCAGAGCTGGGGTTGCAGATACACACCACTATGTCTGGCTTTTATGTAGGTAATGAAGGTCCAAACACAGGTCCTCATGCTTGTGTGGCAAGCTCTTCATAGTCTAAATCATTTTTCCTGGTGCTAATTTCTCTACAGCTACCATGTCTAGAACTCTAAGTAGGTTCACACTTTTCCTGTCACAACTTTCTGCTCCACTTTCTGCTTTTCCCATTATAAACCTGTCAAAAGCAGTGAGAAATAACCACAATAGAACTTGAATGTTATAAGGCTTTGAAATTTCCTTTGCCAAACAAATGTTCATTAATTTTTAATTCAACATCAATTTTTCAGCACAAGGGCAAAATGCACCCAGATGCATTGTCAGAACATGGAAGTCCATAGTAGAGCCCTTATTCCCCTTTGAAAGCACATGCAAACACTTTCAACATCCACATTTCTAGACACATTTTAGTCTTTGCACTTCTACCAAAGGTCCATTAAGTTCTACAAATAGCACTCTATAATTTCTCTAGCCTGAAGCTCTAAACTCTCACGTTCCCACTGCAAACCTCTCCCAAATGGCTTATGAACCACACATGTTTATACAGCACTGACTCCATTTTTCAGTACTAATTTTCTATACTGGTTATCTTTATATAACTATGATCAAATACTGATGGAATCAACTTAGTAGGGGACAGATTTTTTTTTCATGGTTTGAGAGGGTACGGTCTATTATGTCAAGGATGGAATGGTGGCAGGATTTGGCCCATATTTGGAAAGTAGGAATATAAGGCAACTGGTTACATCATGTCACTAAGTCAGGAAGTACAGAGAACCAAAATCAAGTTACAATTGTAAGGCCTATTACTGTCTATCTAGTTTCTGCTTCCCAAATGTCAGACAACCTACCAAAACGATGCCACCAGCTAGGAATCAAATGTTCAAACATGTGAGCCTGTAGGAGACATTTCACTTATAAACAAACAATAGTGAATTAAGGGATTTCTTCCATAAACAATATATAACAAAGACTGTTAGCTCGTTTTTGGAAATTGTGCTTATATAATGTCCATGTCTACATTCATATATTTTCCATAAAGAACATTCATATAGTTGCCATACCTAAAACAGAGTTGTAAAAATTTAGCTTTAGTAAAGTGCACTCATAAATAAATTAGTAACATAATTAGCATCATAAGATAAATATAAATTAATTTTAAAGTTGTGGTTACAGGAAAAATAGAAAGGAAACACTTTTAAATGACAGCTTAAGAAGTATGGCCAGTGAATGGATGAAGATGTTTGCTGCTAATCCTGATGACCTAGGTTCAAATCCCAGAACCCCCTACACAGATTAGGAAAGAACTAATTCTTGTATGTTGTCCTCTGACCCGAGAGCCATGACCCACATACCCTACCAATAAATAAATAAATAAAATTTCAACATAAGGAAACATTTCAAATATATTTCATTTGTCACAAAATTATGAAGTACATCGTATTCTTCAAACATAGTAGAGTTCCCTCCTTCAGTTTGACAATCTTTGTATAAATTGTAGGACACACAAAGAAGGCAGCTGTCTTGAAGTCAAAAGTAAAGCTTCACAAGGAACAGGCCTGCCACCTACCTTGATGGCTAACTTCTGGGCTCCAGAAGTGTGAGAAGAATTAACTTTTGTTATTTAATCAATCTAGTACCATTCACCATCATATTTTGCTATGGTACCAAAAGGAAAGTGAAACAATAAATAAATCATTTACATAAAAAGATAAATTATAAAAGAGAGGTGATGTATATTCCTACACAGGGTAGATCATGTAAGCAACATAGGATTATACATAGACTGACTCTGTGAGATGCAGTGTTATAGCTCTGTGATCTTTTTTAAAGAGTTGGGGCTAAAGATGTTTGAAATTGAATTTCCTGGGGTATTCACATAGCAGCATCTAAGAACTTGCTCTATAAGAAGAATCCAATCTAAAGACCCAGACTGTCAGATCATAGGTTCACATGCTCTGTATTAGAGTTTTCATCCTAAAAGCCGTAAGTGGGTAATCATGAAATTGCATTCGGATTTTCTCAGTCCTTCAGTTACCATACTTCGAATAGATGTCTTCAACCTCAGTTCCTACTTGACTTCTTGATATAATACAAATAGTAGCTGTGCAATCACATGTTGGACAAACAATGGGGTGACCCTCAGCTAAGTACTTTTCTAATAAAATGTAATGCACATATTATGGGTCAAGATTATTAGTAAATTTTACACAAAGTATAATAAAAGGACTTGAGCTTTGCTTCTGGGGGAAAAGATTCCTGTGTGTGTGCGTGTGTGTGTGTGTGTGTGTGTGTGTGTGTGTGTGTGTGTGTGTGTACACGCGCGCACACAAGTGTACACATGAAATTGCTTTTGATTTTAAGACAATATCTCAGAACTGCTACATAGGCTTGTCTCAAACACATAGCCATTCTCCTGTTTTAACCTCACAGGTACTGAGAATGTAGACATGAACCTCCATACTTGGTTAAAAAGATGGATTTCAATGGCGAGTTTAGGAATGAAATAGTTCCACAGTAAAATTCCATGTGTTTTCATCAAAATTGACCCAATCTTCTGCAGAAAAAAAAAAAAACAGCGAGTAAATTCCATGTTCAGATTTTAAAATACTTACCATATGAAAATCCTTAAGTATTTCTGATGATTCAGATAAGCTCTCAGAAGATTCATGAAGCACACGGGAAGAGCTGGTTGATGCAATGCTTTTCCACTTGAAAAACATTCTGTCTGCTAGAAATATTGATAGAGGTTAAGATGATATTTATCTAAGAAGAGTACACACTGATCACATTGCTTAATGATACAAGAAGGAAAGCAAATCATCTTTATGGGCTCCCTTTTCTGTGTTAAAATCACATCTTGTCATCTCTTCAGAGAGAGATGAAAGTGTGATGGCCCTTCGTGGAGGGAGACTTGAATTAATTAGCTCTGGCACAGAAAGGTCTGGGTTTTTATTGCATCCAGTATGCCCATCAGAAGGCTAATGGGTTCATTCTCATCACTCATTTCTCCAAGGACATTGACTTCCTTTTTCAAAAGGGGACTTAAGTCAAAATTCTATTTGTGAATGGCACATATAAAAATAAAAGGAAAACTTCTACATTAAAAGAAAATTCAGGAAATTATTATTAAGGTCTAAGTTTTAAAACGGCAAAGTAAATGAAATTGTTCACAGTGCCAAGGTGAATACATTGAAGGAGGAAACAGCTTGCAGAGGATTCAGTTCTTCCATGGGATTTCTGCAGCTATCTTTTTTTTTTTTTTAATAAATGACGGGGAGATGTGAGATTTACTTGATAACTTATTTCTCAAAAGTACTTATTATTTTCAAAAGAGAATAATTAGTTCAACCTTGCCATCCAAATCAGCCAAATGGTATAAAAAAAAAGATTTCCAACTTTCCTATTATTTACTCATACATTCTCTGCTGAAAATGTCAGTTCAATATACATCTATTATGTATTATTACACAGGAATTTTGAGACTTCAGAAATAATTGTTTGATTTAGTTGCTTCAATGTATTTATAAGATCATGGGTTGACTGTCTTATAGGGAGGCAAAATGTAAATTAAACTCATAGAAGGGCAAATGTTATTACACACATATCCTAATTCACATGCACATTTTATTTTTTTATGATTATCTATTTGGTCAATAGTCTCTGGTTTCTATCAAAAAGTTTAAAACCTCTTTTAAAAGAGAGCACAATAAATCATATATTTCATTCATGACTCAATATGAATTCAGGAAGTGTGTTAGCAGAAGCAAATAATTGATTAGATTAAAATAACAAAATGTGTTGACCAGGAAAAGGTCAACATACCTTTTACTTTAATTGGGACTTTTATAAGCCCTTGGGAGGACTGGACAGGACATATCAGAGGTTTTGCAAGTCCTGACACTTTTGTAAAGCTTCTTTTTGAAGATGTATTTTTTCATTTGTATAGGTGTTTTGAATCTGTGTATGTCTGTGTACCACGTGCATCCATTTCCCATGGATGCCAGAAGAGGAGATCAGATGCCCTGGAACGGAGTTTCACATGGTTGGCAACCACAATGTGGGTGCTGAAATCAA
Source organism: Lophiomys imhausi (assembly GCA_907164525.1). Classification (NCBI taxonomy): domain Eukaryota; kingdom Metazoa; phylum Chordata; class Mammalia; order Rodentia; family Muridae; genus Lophiomys; species Lophiomys imhausi. The sequence continues at coordinate 7,697,130 of CAJQZJ010032401.1, forward strand.
ATTAGATCTTCAGGAAGAACAGCCAGTGCTCTTCACCACTGAGTCTTCTCTCCAGCCTCCTTGTGAAGCTTTCTTAACTCAGTTAAAGCAATATCCCATAATTCCTGTCCTACTCCTTTCCATATTATATGTCCACAATGAGAGCTTGCACATATCTAGTTCCCAGCTTAAGTTATACATGATGACCCCTGGGATTGTGTATCTGAATATGGCAGAAAACAAAATGGCAACAGTAAAAAGTTTCAGAATGTATCACAACCTAAAATTAACTCAAAACTAAACGTCCACATTGCACTGTACACCTTCTCTGCAGCTTTGTTCCTACACATACATGCACTGTGTGTGATTCCCATGTCTCTGTGACAAACAGTGCCAACAAATGCTGCCTGAAAGGCTCCAGCTCAGATTCAGATGATTGCATGATATGAATTGTATTTTTTTTACTATACAAACTATTCTACTATTATAGGAACATAATAGCTGAATTACAAAAGCAGAGAAGTCATTCCTCAGCATGAAAGCCATGAATTACTTTGTCTATAGATTGTATTAGATTAGAATTTGATTTTTAAAAATACTGCTTGAGTTGCTGGCTTGAGTATAATTTTTAAAATATATTTTAAATGAACTTTGACTTGGGAATACGAAAGATTTCCAACAATTTCTGAAATGGCTCTAAACATATTACTGCAATTTTGCACTGAACAATTTATGTGATGCAACATTTTCAGCATTGATGAGTAAAAAAATATCAACCAAGTCTCAAAAATAGTGAAGATATTCTGTGTCTAATAGTTTCAAATATTCAGCCAAGATTTTATTCTTTCTATAAAATAAACAAGCACATTTGTTTCATTGTTATGTAAATTAATCTTAATATTTAATGGTAAAGTTACATGTATACCAAAAGAACTGTTTTAAAATAAACTTCTTTTTGTTGTATCAGTAAGCATTTGGTTTCTATGCCTGTTTTATAGACCTCTATACTTGGAGGCATAATTTCTGAAGCAAGTGAAAACTTTAGGAGGTTTTGTTCTAGGGAACCACAGATCTCTTTCCAATCTCTGATTTAAGTTCATAATCTTTTCCATGGCAGAATAATATCTTACTTGGAATGGCACCATGTTTCTGGCTCGTTAGCAATATGAGTAAGCATCTATGTAAACACTGATGAATAAAATTTGGCCTCAGCCCATACAGCTATAGCCATCTGATTTGTGACAAAGGTGTCAATAACATACATTGGGTAAAAGCCTCTTTGATAAATGGCACTTGGAAAACTGTACATACACTTGTACAGGAACATAACCAGACTCCTACCCACCCCCCTCTACAAATCAGCTCAAAGACTTTAATGTAAGACTAGATACTATGAAAAACTTCAAGATATCAGGATAGGCCCAGATTTTCTAAACAGTACTCATTAGGAGATGAGGAACTAACTGTAACAGTTACAAAGGGGTTTGTATTAAATCAAAATGCTTCTTTGCAGTATAAGAAGCAACAGAGTGAAATGACAGTCTACAGAATGGGAGAGAAATCTTTGCTAGAAATTAATCCAACAGTTGTTTATTTAATATTCAGAATGTAAAAGAATAAAATTAACATAAGCACCAAAAGAATAATAATAAATTCAACAAATGAAAAAAAATTACCTGAAAATACACTTCAAATGAAGGACAGCAAACCAATAGATACATGAGAAAATATCTAAACTCTTGAGCCATAAGATAAATGAAAATGAAAACTTCATAGAGATTCCATCTCATTCCAGTCAGAATGGTTACCATGAAGAAAACAGAAAATCAGAAGTAAGGCTAAAAATTTCAGGTCAGGCAAGGACAACCCCACTATTGATAGGAATGGAAATTAGTCCATCCAGAATGGAACTCAGTATGGAAGTTCCCCCAAAGATTTAAAATAGAAGTTTTATATGATACAGTTACAATACTTCTGTATATTCTCAAAAGAAATCAAATCAGCTTGCTACAAAGAAACTTGTCCAACCACCTTTTATTACTGTATTAGTCATAACAGCTACCTACATTATAGAACCAGTCTAGGTGTCAATCAATAGATAAACAGATAAAAAATGTGGAGCATGCACAATTGAGTTTTGTCCAATCATAGAGAAGAATGAGATTATGTCATTTGCAGAAAAAAATATGCATGGAGCAGGAGATCATCATGTTAAATACAATAAGCTATACTAAGAGAGACATGCATCACTTTTCATGGACACTATCGGTGTCGGGGGAGATATGAGTGGAAAGTAAAAAGGCACTAACTAGTAGGGATGTGAAAGAGGAGAGTGTTGGAAAAAGGGGTCTAAGAAACACTAATTGAGGGTGTGAACATGATTAAAGCCCATTGTGTGTGTATGTGTGGTGTGTGTATAGTGTGTGTGTGTGTGGTGTGTGTGTGGTATGTCTGTGTCTCTGTTTAAAGGTTTTAATGAAATCCATCAATCTATTCAATTATTATATATTAAAAGAAGTGTGTAGTGTATGTGGTATGTGTGTGTATAGCATGTGTGTGGTGTGTGTATGTATAGTGTGTGTGGTGTGTGTGTGTATGTATAGTGAGTGTGTGGTGTGTGTGTGTGTCTGTGTGTGTATATTGTGTGGTGTGTGTGTGTGTGGTGTGTATGTCTATGTTTGTGTACAGTGTGTGTGGTGTGTATGTGTATAGTGTGTTTGTGGTGTGTGTGTGTGTCTGTGTGTGTAGTGTGTGTGTGGTGTGTGTGTGTCTGTGTGTGTAGTGTGTGTGTGTCTGTGTGTGTAGTGTGTGTGTGGTGTGTGTGTGTCTGTGTGTGTAGTGTGTATGTCTATGTTTGTGTACAGTGTGTGTGGTGTATATGTGTATAGTGTGTTTGTGGAGTGTGTGTGTCTGTGTGTGTAGTGTGTGTGGTATGTGTGTATAGTATGTGTGGTGTGTGTGTGGTGTGTGTGGGTATAGTGTGTTTGTGGTGTGTGTGTGTAGCATGTATGTGGTATGTGTGTGTAGTGTGTGTGTGTGGTGTCTCTGTGTTTAAAGTTTTTAATGAAATCCATCAATCTATTCAATTACTATATATTAAAACAAGAAATATAAAAGGAATACTCAAAAAATATATAAAATTACACAGGCAAATCAGGGGATCTTCCTGACCACCAATGGATCAAACTTCTATATGGAACTAATACCACACAATTTATTTCCAAAGGAAGTTTGAAGCATTTTCAAATATTTTATCCTGTTTACCCACTAGACAGACCCATGCAGTTGAAAAGACTATGTATTATTTTCTCCAGTATGTAGGTATCACACTAGAAAATATAGCTATAACTTTTCCACTCCAGGAAGCAGTAAAGCCTGCACTAAAATCTTCAAGGCAATCATTCACACACTGATGTATGCTAATGACTCCCCCTCAGAAACCAGCATACAAGGTGACAAGCAACAAATTCTAGTTTATTCCACAAAGTCAGCCCAAAGTTATAAGCTTATAGTTCAAAGAAAACCAGAGCCATACATTAAACTAAGTTATCATACACTCTTCTCAGAGTTGACAGTCTTCTGAGGTGATGCCACAGAGAAATGAAGATGCTGAAGTCTAGGGGTGTGTGTGTACATGAAGGCTACACGGGAGCAGGCTGCACTTTAATAGGTGGAATAATCAAAAATTTTATCAGTAATCCCAGATATCAGTCAACAGGACAACACAAAAGACTTAAAGATTTAATTGTCTTGGGATTATCAATTCTTGGAGAGGAAACAGAGTTGTGAACTGATACCAGTCCAACAAAGAGTTCAGTAAAGAGCAGCAATTCCTGAGCACTAAAAACAAGTGTCAAAAAGCTCCTCACACTGATGGCTTCCTGGTTTTGCGTTTCCTCAATTCTTATTTTAGGATTTCTTTTTTAAAAGATGTTATCATACCAAAAGTTCACATAATTCTGCTGTCTTCTGCTTATCTCTCTGACAATCTAGACATAATTAAAGATGCTTTGCACTCTTCCTGGATCCCAGCACCGAATTGGCACCAATTTGACATGCCAACCAAAAAACCATAAAAGCGAAAGCCGGCAGGCAATACAAATCCACAAGGGATCATAAATGCTCTAACAGGATTTTAAAATGCTAACTTTTCTGGGGACAAACTATTCTTACCAGATCATCTTTCCTTAGTTTCTAACATTTTCACAATTATAATGGTAATAGTTTCTAACTATTCTCCACGTGGAAGGTTTTTTAATTTAATTTTTTCCATTTTTATTCAAATTTATGTACTAAACACGAGCTAATTATTTGCACAGGTGGGAGATGTTTCTAAAACCCAATAAACATAACTATTTTAGAAATTTAAATTACTGAAATGATTCACATAAAACTGGTAAGACCGTGTGCCCAGGGATGCCTCTAAAGCTCGAGGGAGTGAGGGAAGGGAGGAAGCAAAGGAGTAGTAGCTGGCATTCTCTCACATCGCAAACAACAGATTTGCTCAGTTGTCTGGAAATTGGCAAAAGACAACAGCTATTCAAACTTCATACAGAAGGTTTCATTCAACCAGGAAACGAAATGCTTTGAAGTAACAGTCCATTCAGCTGCCTCTGACAGAGTAGAAAGGATGCCCCAATGGAAAGCCAATACATCTTTATTAGGACATGACAGAACCAAATGGGTTTAGTGGTTCTGGGTCCCCAGAGCCTCTTTAATGCTAAGCTCATTCTGTTTCCCTTCCATCAATCCCTTTGTATCAGTTAATTCTTAGAGTTAATTACACACGCAATTTTAAGCTGTAGGTAATTACAAACAATTAATAGTTAGGAGAGAGAATTAGCAGTTCTTAGTTTGATTATCTATATAATTAAAAGGGATGGTAAGCTAGAGCTGACAAATAGCATCTTAATCATTTGAATAATCAAACCTAAAAATGTTGCTTGGGTAGCTAAATTCAATCTGCTATATTAAGTGAATCTTAGAATAAATGGGTAAAAGGGTCCTTTAAATCAATTCAGATATATTGTTTTGTAAAATGAAATGAACAATATATGTATGCTAAAATTATTAAAGCTATCTTCTTTCATTTGTTTAAAATGAACTGTTTCCAAATAGGTTCAAGAAAAATAAAGACATGTAGAAGAAAATAACAATAGTTTCCTCAACATTCTGAAGTTCATGGCTGATAGTCCTGCCAAAATTTGACTAATAAGAAAAATGTCCTGTTTATTTATCAAAGTTTTACATGACGCAAATCTTGACTCTGAGAAAACTCACTTTACACTTAGGTCCTATGATGGTTAATCTTGATTTCAACTTGATTGGATCTGGTATTAATTAGGAGGCACACCTCTCCCAGCATCTGTGAGAGTGTCTCCAGGGAGATTTAACTGAGGTGAGAAGATTCATCCTGGATGTGGGTGACGCCATGCCACGGACCATGGTCTGAGGTGGAATAAGGGAGACACCAGCTAATCACCAGAATTCATCTTCCTGACTTTGTAGCCAATGTGCCTAGCAGCCTCATTCTCTTGCCACCAATGCTAAAGCTCTATTCTCACTGCCCCCACCTTCGCTATCACAACAGACTGTACCTTCAGACTATGGGACAAAATTAACACTTCTTCTTACAGTTGCCTCTAATCAAGTATATTTTATCACAGTAATGAGAGATTTAATGAGGATTACATTTGATACATGGATAGTAACACTGGCACAGGGTTCTCAGTCTCCTACTATTTTAAATTAACATTAACCATGGAAGAATGGTCTAATGGTGATAAACTGGGGGGGGGGGGTTGTGAGCTTAGTAAAGTCTGCTTCTTCACTTGGTCCTTGGTCTCAAGAATTGGACTGTCACAGGAGGGATTCCAGAATAAAGGGGGATATATGATCAGAGGGGCGGCCTTCCTATGTTTTAATGGCTTGCTTTGAGAGAGTGGGTAATTGTAGTTTCTATAACATCTGTGTTGGAGATAAAAGGGATTACAGAGGAGGGTCAGAAAGACCCCCTCAGTCCTTTCTTTAGCCCAAACTATTCAACACTTGAAGGCACCATGTTTTGGGATAATTGTGTGTTAAGCCCTATTTCAAATACTAATCTGTGTGTATCTTCTAAACAGAACTGTTTTGCAGATGGAGAGCAAATGCATAAACCTAGCACAAATTAGAAAAATCCACCAGAACTTATTTCTGAGTATGAAAGGATACAATACAGAACAGTGGCGTCTCAGTTACATGTCTCTCTGAATTTCCAAGGATTTGCAAAGGTTTGCCAGATACATCCAAGCAAACAATGATTTCAAAAATGTTCAGAAAGCACTATGGTTTCTGGTTCTATCTGCTTGTTATCTCACCCATGAGGCAAGCAAGGCCTTACAGCCCCAGTAAAAATGCCACAATGAAATGGAAAAGCTGAAAATTCTGAAGGTCACGAAAAATTAAATCCAGTCATTCACCACCAATTTGCAAAGAATTTTTTTCTTTAATTAGGATAAATGATAATAAATCAAGGAAAGTTGTTCAGGAGCATAGTAATACGATATCCATTATCAATCTGGAAGATAGTAGGAAGAATTTAAATACCTCTTAACAAGAGAAAAAGAAAGAAAGAGAAACATCTCTCTCACTTTCATTCTTGCTTGATCACTCTGCTCATACCTATCAAAAACTACTTGGGAGTCCACAACTCTAACACAAAAAGAAAGAGAACAGCCTAACTCTGGAAGAAGATGTGATGCAACCTTCATGTAAGGGAAAAGCTCCATCTCCATGCAGAGGGTGGAACTGACAGGCACAATCCAAAGTGGGAATTATCATTTTTCATGCCCCAGATAGGCAATGATAATTAAGAATGAAGAAATGGGGTGAAAAAGATCTTACCTCAGCAGAGCCTGAGTGTTCTGGGTGGATATCTGAAGATTATTGGGAACAGTAGAGAACAAGATATTGTAGCCAATCAACCACAGAACTAGGAGCAGGTAATTTACACATCCAAGGTAAATGAGTAAAGTTGGGGAGGAAAAGAATCACATGCTGTAGTATAATCACTCACTTGGAATAGAGCTGCTTCTCTCTGTGCAGGCCAAATCCATGGTAATATGATTTAGTGGGCACTGAAAATTCAGTTTGTGAAGGAATTCACACACACACTTCCTGATCTAATCTAAACAGTCACACTAAGTGACACAGATGCAGATGCCACCCCCATTTCACAGAGGAGAAAACACGTTAACTCATATCCCCAAGTGCAGACAACTGACAAGATGTGTGAACCCAGATCTGAATTTGATGCCTAGGTGATGGCAACATTAGGAATAAGGTCAATGACTGACTCAACAATGGCTCCAAAGATGCTGACATCCTGACCCTGCAAATGTTCCCTTCTGTATCAAAAGAGATTCTCAGATGTGGATATATTAAGGAAGAGCTGAAGTTCTGCTGGTGGGCCTTATACCTTTCATTACAGGTGTCTTTGCACAGCCAAGAGGAACAGGCTGGTGATGGAAGCCACAAGCAGATCCAAGTGACTGGGACAGGGATTGGAACAGGAATACAGGTATCATCCATAACCAGAAAGGGAACAAAATAGATTCACCATTAGTCTCAAGAAGGAAGCAGGACTACACACGTGCTAAGTCCAGTGACAGTGATTTTATTTTTCTTGTCTCTAGGACTATATTCAGAAAAGAGTTATGCACAGAATTGACATAGCAAGTCTGATTCCATTATCTGAGTTTAAACTAGATGGATGGTGTATGTTTTATAAATATCTGATAGTTTGTTGCAGCAACCACAGGTGACAAATACGGCCTCAAGTCTAAAATTCCAGGAAAGGAACTTAAGTTCGAAAAAGTATGTTTAACTTAAAATTTTTTATCTTATTATTTTATCTATATGAGTGTTTTGCCTACATACTATGTACCATGTGCATACCTGGTGCCCTTGGAACCTAGAAGAGGTCATCAGATCCCCTAGGACTGGAATTATACATGGTTTTGAGCTGTTATGAGATGGCTGCTGGGAATTGAACCTGAGTCCTCTGGAAGAGCAGCCAGTCCTCTTAATTGCTGAAGTGTCTTTGTAGCCTCCTCCAAAGATATTCTACTACACCCAGGTTCAACTTTTGAGGAAAGTGTTTGATACTCTCATTATTAAAAGCAGTAAGAAAAAAAGACTAGTAACAATTGCTAGCAAAATAAAATTAGAAATGAGCACTTTTTGTAAGATAAGAAATACAAAGAAAATGTAGTCTGGAATCAGTGGGAGTGTGTTTGACAGCACAGAATACCAAGTGACTGGACTTGGCAGGCACTCCTGGAAAGCAGGCTGTAAGCATTCAAAGATGCAAAAGAGAGAGGAGATCAGAGAGCAGTGAAGACAAATGTAAGTATCTCTCTAAAGAGCCACACATACTACTGAAGACGAAATCAGAGCAAGTATAAATGAAGGTAACACATTATGTAATAATTTCCTAAACTGAAAAAGTATCAGAATCTTCTAGCAAATTTTAAGTTTGGGTAATAATTAATTGAAATACATTCTATTCTATCCTGCAAAAATTAGGATAAAAATTTAAGTTATAAGAATAAAGAAAAGTTATTACAGATTTAAAAAAAAGAATCAGCAAAGGTGTGAAAGTCAGATATTTTCAAATTCATTCTGTGAGTCTTCAAAAGAACCAATAAATAATAGACCAACAGCAGGATTTTCTAAATAAAGAAAAGCTGCAAAGCAGTAACTTAGTTTAAAGACCAAGAGGAAAAATTCTGAAATCAGCTGAGAAAACCTTGCTTTTTATTTGAGCATGCACAGAATTCTCTGAAGACAAAGACGCAAATCAAAGTTAAGGATGGAAGAAGCTTCACTCAGGTGGAAGAGAAGCGCAGCTCTTCTGACAGCCTGTTAGCTTCTTAAGGCCCATGTGTTCCTGTGATTCTCCATGTGGACTCAAAGGCTGGCCCTGCCCACTTCTGGGAAACAGCTCATCTGCACATTAGACTTTCCCAAGAACCCAGTCATTTGATTCCAAAAAATAAGCTTGACCTAGAGCCTACTATAAAACCGCTATGAGCTTTTGAGTGGATTCTCGGACTATATTTACCGAAAGCCTCAAATCAAATGCACTGCAGCGGCTGAACAACTAACTTCATTAGGAGCTTGTACACAGGAATACAATAAACAAGACTATCCAAGAACAATAAATGACCATTTTCATTTTCACAGAACTTAAAAATAACTTGTCTTCTTTGTAACAACTCAAGCTGCAATGCCTGAAGGACACCATTTCCTCCACAAAGCCTTTCACCATGCTATGGAACAACCTCTAAGTGTCCTTGTAGATGGAGGTTTAACTGAGAAAAAAATATACCTTAAAAACAGAAGGTAGCAGAAAACACATCCAAATTTAACAGCAATTATTCCAGGGTAGTGAAATACCAGATAACTGGTATTTATTTGGGGGTAAGGCTGATGGTGTTCTGTATTAATTTTTCTTAAGTAAACCACATGTAATTGGAAGCTTAGAAAAATACATTAAAAACATAGCCATATAATGAAGCAAAATTAAGTTAAAATTATACACAGGATTAGGCTCTGAAGAAAGCACAGAACTTAGGAACATTTGCTTCTTATGAAGCATTACTGTAAAAACTAAATTTTGCTCTTTTTCTAAAAAGAATACTTTATACTTTCAAAGCAGAAATTTTTGTTGAAACTTCCTTTGACAAATAAGTATAAAATAAACATTTTCTTTAAAATTCCCATCAGGAATACCAACTTTGGAGGTTTGAGGCTAGGACAAAATCATTCAAGACTCAGAGCTAGCTGTAGTCCCTTGCTAGAAAGGAGGAAGATAGGCTGCTGTCAGGGTAGGTTAGAGAACTTCCAGGGCTTAGGAAGGACTCCTGATTAAAGGAGCCTATGCTCCAGATCTCCCATATACTCATCTGAAACACCTCACTGTCTGGAAACACCTCATTTGTTATCTTTGCAGGAGTCACTATGACACACACACAGCTCATGCTGGCAGCAAACTCTAGGACAAGGGCTTTGACCAGCATGCAATTGATTCCTACAGCTACAATATTTGGAACAGAATATGCCCTTTTATTCATCTATTAGCAAGTGGAATTTTTTTTTTTTTTTTACTTTTGGTTTTGATTTTTCTTTGTTGAAACAGGGTCTCAATATCCATATACACAGTCTAGCTTCAACCCATGCTCCTCATGCCTCAGCTGCCCAAGAGCTGTGTTTATAGGTGTGTGCTACCGTATCCAGCTTGATCAGATTTCTCTTAGAACTAGATGATAGTATGCTTAACAGACATGGGTCCCGTTACCGGTTTTTAGGCAAAAAAGAAGTTTGGGGGAAAGTAAACTTTGAATGATAATTCAGTGCAGGTTTCTTCAGTGGTTTCTGTTACGATAATGAGGCGGGTGGTACATCACCTTCAGGGTGGTACACTGTGGTGGGCCCTTGCCAAGATGTATTTCTTGAGGAACACACGCCATGCCATGCAACAGGCATGGTTTATTAAGGTAAGGTAAGGGAGTTTAGGGCAAAGAAAGGAGGCAGGGCCATGAGAGAAGCTGGAACATAGAGAAAGAGAGAGAGAGGAGAGAGAGAGGAGGAAGTTAGAGCACAGAGAGAGAAACAAGGTTAGATAAAGAGATAAAGAGAGTGGAAGGAGTTGGCAGGGAGCTTTTATCTGGGCCAGGTGTGTCGCACCAGTCCGAAGGTGATGATGTAAGCAATTAAGGACCTTGAAGGACCCCTGAGGTCAGGGGTCAGGGGTCCAGCTAGTGTCAACGCCTATAGACTTACACTTTCCTTCATTACACTGAAGATAGCAGCAACGACATTTTAGTTAACCTAATATAATTTTAATTTTTTTTAAACTTAAGTTAGGTTGATAATATGGCTTAGTTGGTACAGATACTTGCCACTGAAGTTTTAGTAACTGATTTGACCTCTAGAATCCATATAAAGTAAGAAGAGGATAACAGACTCCAAAAAATTGTCCTCTGGTCCCCATATATGCACACACACACACACACACACACACACACCATACATGCACACACATACACATACAATAATAGCAATAAAAACATTTACATTCTCTAAATTCATTATACACTACTATCTAGACCCTCTGATCTGATCTTACTACTTATTTAGTCAAGGTTCCGATTCTCACCTTTATACATACCAGATGAAAATAGGAATAGATTTTGAGGACAGTAATTTATCAGTAATCACTCTTTTTTAAATGTTCAAATTTTAATGAAATGCCATTGCTGGGTTACTTTAATGAAGAGATAATCTAACGTGTTAGTAACATTTTTGTTGCTATGATGAAACACCATAACCAAAGCAACTTATAGAAGGAAGGGTTTATTGGGGCTTATGGTTCCAGAGGGATAAGAGTCATCATGGCAGGGGACTGCACAGCAGGCAGCAAGAACAGCTAGGGACTCACATCTCAGAACCATTAGCAGGATTCACAGAGGGTATAATGAGAATTACACATTGCTTTTGAAACTTCAAAATTTCCCAGGGATATTTTTTTTTCATCAGCAAGACAAACTCAAACAATGTATCCAATGCATCCAATGACGTATTAAAACTTCTGAGTTTATGGGAAACATTTTTATTCAAACTAGCACATCTGAAATGTGACTAAAGATTAATGAAAGTGTTTAGTACAGCACTATTTATTTTTACTTTTTGTTTGTTTGTTTGTTTTTTAAGACAGGGACTTAACATTGTATCCCAGGCTGGCCTCAAATTCACAAGTCATCTTGCTACAACTTCCACTGTCCTTGGATTGCTGGTGTGTACCAGTTTATTTTTAATGATTACACAGAAAGAACATAATCCAAACTCGCCTGAGAGAGCAATTCTTAGCAAAATCTGTGTAAGGTGACTTGTGGCTAGTGCCTGGAAATGTGGCAGGTAAAAAATTTTCCTCACTGATGTAAACTTCCCCCAAATGATGAAGCTGCCTCTCAGATTAATATACAAATAATTTATGCAAAGTATGCTGAACATATACTTTCCTTCCAGAGATTTGATGAGGCATAGGTTGTCGCGTCCCTCTCGACCGGCAAGAACGACGCAACTCGCAAAAGCTCTTCTCA
>CAJQZJ010032401.1:7719254-7750552 GCA_907164525.1 Lophiomys imhausi
GGAGACCAGCGCCATCTTTAAGGCGCGGCACGTCGCAGCTCTCTACAATAGGTAACTAAATTCCAATAAAATTATGGAGTGAATATAGGGCTGGTAGGATGACTCAGCAGGTAAAGATATTTGCCAACAAATCTCCAGGACCTGAGGACCTGAGTTCAACCTCCAGAACCCACATAATAGAAACAGAATCCGTATTCCCACAGATATCCCCTGTCTTCCACATGTATAGGCACAAACAGACACAGACAGACAGATCAGTGGGTGGGTGGATGGATGGATGGATGAATGGATAGATGGGATTGATTTTTGCATAGATGGATATGTGGATGGATGCATGGGTGGATGTATAGATGGATGCATGCATGCATGAAATAAAAATATTTTTTATTAATTTTAGGTATTGAGATTCTGGTAAGTTCCCCCAAGAATATGGTACTTCACATATATTACCATGACCCATTACTAGAGGAATCATATGGATTCTATGTGACCTAACAGAGAAAGATTCATTAGAAGCTTGGTCTTGGATTCTCTGGACTTCATCCCATGTATGCTTTCCTTTCTATTTTCTGTTGTAATGCATAGCAACTGGGTCTACAACTATATACTGAATCTCATGACTTCTAGCTAATTATCCAAAATAGGGTAGTCTTTGGAACTGTGACACATATACAAAAAAGAAAGAAAGAAGCAAAGAAAGTAGAAGATTGGTTGAGTAAATTTTAGTACACTATACCTTAGATCATTTGTCAAAAACTAAAATTATACATAGAAAGTATTTTATAATGTAATGGTTACATAAATATCTAAAATCTTACTTTTTTATGTAGGAACAAAAGATTCCATAAACAAAAAGACTGAAGGCCAGGTTGGCAATTGTTCAGCAAGTGTTTCCAGAAAAGGCATGGATACCTGAGTTCAGATACCCAGTACCCATGTAAAGGCCAAGGATGGTCACCAAAATCTCCAGTGTTGGGAAATGGAGACCAACATATACTGGTGAGTTACTCGTCAACCAGTCTAGCCAAAACATTGTTCTCCAGGCTCAATGAGAGACTCTATCTCAAGAAACAACATGGAAAAATAATTATAGATGACATTCTAACATCAGCCTCTGGCTATCACACACACACTCAAAATGTCCCAACATATTAAAAGTAATACCCTCTGACTTAGTCAAAAATTTTTCTATAATCCACTGTCTTTTTTGTTACAAATGAGCTGATTATGGAGTTGATGAGGATTTAACTATCTGTCATATGCAGTCATCTTCTGAGGAAAGTTATAATTGTATGTCCTTATTGGTGGATATATGACCAAATCACAGCTTGCCTACAAAACTAGGACCCGGACCCTGAGCTCTCAGAGGACTAAGTTGGAAAACATTCCATAACCCTGAGACAAATACAGGAGTTAGACACAAGAGGGAAGTAAATTTGGACATGTTTCGTTCCAGCTCTGTCCAACGTGGTCTTAATATCACATGGAAACAATTTGATAAATTCACACCTTAGTATTTTAGCAAATTAAATGTTAATTGAACTAGTAGAAGCAGGGTGTAGTGGCTGAAAGAGTAAGTGGTTGCTCTATCATTCTCTGACTGATAATTCTAGCACACTAGAAAAATCTAGAATCCTAGAAACCAGGCTAAAAGGGGGATTTCCACATAGGCTCAATCACACAGGAAACGCCTAATGTTTTGTGAAGAATGTGACTTATACATTTGACTTTCCAGGAGTTCTAACATATAAAAATGTGCTTGTTTTGTAATGTAACCATATGATTAAGCTTTAGGAAACAAAATTATCTACAAAACTTTTCAATGCAAATCTAGGTTTTTTGTTTATTCACGAGCTTTTCATGAGCTGGAATTATTTTGCAAATTCTGGAATGAACTGATAACCATTTAGAAAACAAAAATAAGAATCTAACTTCCTGAGGAAGCACAAATTTGTTATTTCCATCTGCCTTTGAGAGTTGGCTTGTCTGAAGATCATTAACGTATTATTATCTTTACTAAAAGCTCATTAAAGAAATATATTTAAGAAGGAAAAATGGAGTTACAAAAAAAGGATAATCACAGAATAAAATTTTAACCCTATTTTCATCTGTGTGCTCATTTTATAAAACTGAAGCCAAGTGAAATTCCCTGAAATCATTAGGTTCTCAAGGTGTACGTTTATAAAGTCATAGAAAACATCACACCAGCAAGATTAGTTAAAAGAGCTAAGGGACAAACTCTATCATAATTGACATTTACAATTGTTTATTGAAGAAATAAGCCATTTCCACCTGTCCTCTCTCTTCAGTGCTTTTGTCAAATAAAAATCGAAGGTGCAACATAAATCAGAGTTTCTACTCACTATAAAGAGAAGAACAAGCTCTGAAAGACAGTGTCACCTCTGCATATCAACAGGTCAGCATTTATCTAGGGAACTCATCATGTAGCTGTGGATTCTGCTTCCATTACTACTAATAATTGAACATTACTATTAAAATATTTCACAGATGTTTGTGGTAGGTTTAGTGTTAGCATATATAGCATAGGGAACTTGGAATAAGGCTGGACTTTTAAGATAAAAGACTTCATCTTTTATCTTAAGTGACATGTTCTTGGGAACTCACCAAGGACAAGGACCTCTTTGATCTTGGGGCTGGGGGCAGGACATGCCCCCTGGGGTGTCCACCCTCCAGAGGTCAGAGGTCTGTTGTCATTTCACAGCTCTCTGTGAAGGACATCTGAATGACATGCCCTGAGGCATCTGCCCACATCTGCGGACCGCCTGTGAATTCACTCCCCTCTGCAAAAAACTTTTTTGAAAAAGACTGAGCCCCCCAGAACTAACTTTAAAAGTGCACAAAAGCTTCTGCCAACAGGTGAAGATGTATAAGGCAGGATCCACGTGAACGCTGGGTGGGCTCTCTCTCCTGTTCCTGATTCACTCAAGGTTTTCCTGGACCAGCGAAAGAACACACATGCATCACAATCTCATCAGAAAGTTTCACCCTCTGATGTTGACCCATTTCCAGACTGGAGAGGAAACAGATTCTCCCTGAGATTTGGGAGTGCTCAGACATGGAGCTCAGGGACTTCAGGCCTTTGCAGGCCATAAGCATCTGAATCTGTGAGCTGCCTGGAAAACTTTCATGTGTTAATTGGTCTTAAGACAACAAGGGGACAAACGAAATTCAGAGACTTTAAGAGACTTTAAAACTGAAAAATTGTATGAAGACCAGCCATCCGTCGGGACCCATGCTCAGAGAAAAATGTCCTTTTGAGAAACCTTAGGTTAATGTTAAATGTTTGTATTATAGATACTAAGAAGTTTTGTGTTAGGTTTCAGAGTTAGAGTTTGGGTTTAGGATTTAGGAATTTTATAGACAATTGTTAGGTAATTGTTAATTATTGATAAATATATGTGTGTTAAATAAAAATTTACTGTAACAGATGTTCTGTCTTCTCCCTCCTACACACATTTTTTTTAATTCATTCTTCAAAGAAACAGAAACAGAATTATTTTAGGAAGAATTTTAAGAATCAAAGCTAAATTAAGTTTACTTCTCAAACTACATTACTAGTTTCACAAGCCACCATGTCCCCATGAGATGCCTTCCTCCAACTACAATGTTCTACTTGCCCCTCTCCTTACATTCCCCTTGCTAAGAGCTCTGTTATTAACATTCCAAGAGTGCAGCCAAGGTTGAAGGTCAGACAGTTACACCACCATCCTTTTCTTTTCACTCACAAAGCATATACAGATTCAAAGAAATGTGATTACATCATCATTTATAACCTGATCCCATGCTTAATTATTAAACATTAACTCTGAAAGTTTTTTCAATATTAAGAAAGTTATATCTTGTAGTAATTAGACTATCATGATTCATTAACAGGAATGGCTATGGAGGCTGAAGACTGATCATCTTCACCACCAGTACAAAAGACAAATTATTGCTTTGAATTGTGGAATTGTTTATGCATGTGTAATAATTCAGCCACAAAATGTAAGTTACTTTTAAGGCACAACTATTGTATAAGATTGTATATATACAAACTCAGCCTAGCACCCTGAATGGTCAACAGTCTTCAAATTACACAAAACAAGACTAGTCAACATTTCTTTGCCTTAAAATCTGTTACATAAAATGTTTTAAACCTTGTGAAAGATTAAAATAAATTTATCATGCCATCTGTACCTGAATCATCTCTCTCAAGTATGGCATTGGGAATTAAACAGCTAGCAGATATCAATTACTGTCATAAATTAGTTATTATTAATATTTGATTATATTTTGGATAGATTTTTAAGAGATTATATTTTATAAAACAAGTTTAAAATATTTATAGGTGGATTTTTGAGGAATTTACTTCAAATAATCCAAGTTGAGAAGAGAATTGGTTAGATGCATGAATTAAATAAAACTGATCCTGCATTCATAATGGTTGAGCCTGGATGATGAGATTGTGTGGATTTACTATTTTACTTTCTAAGTCTTATATATATATATATATTTCCCCATTAAAATTCTTTTTTGTATTGCATATCATTTCAATATTCTCCAACAAAAAAGGGAACCAAAAACTACCTCACATTAGTCAGGTCACAGAAAAAGAAGGCAGATAGAGCACAGTTGAACTCTTAGAACTGTTGCAAAACTTACGTGACAGCCCAGAAGCCCTAGGTGCTAGCTGTGCATGCTCCCATTATCACACTTTACCTAGAGCTCACAATGAGTGCTGAGGAAGAGACTGCCTGGTGAACCTGAGAAAGTCCACTTCTAGGATGGGTGTGTATATATCCTACCATGCTTAAAGGTGGAGCAGAAAAATCTACAAGTCTTCCTCCTAGATAAAGATTGCCAAAGTACAAAACTTTTGTTGGCTGCTGCAGGGAATATTCTAGAAAACTACTATTGACTGTATCTCTACACTGATTCCAGATAAAATTTGCCTATTTCATGGGGAGGCAGAAAGAAGCCCTACTCAGCTTATGAAGCCAAAGTAAGCTTAATAGCAAAGTCAGGTAAAAGGAAGGAAAATTACAGATGAACACTGATAGGAAAGTCCTAATGGACCAGCTGGGAAAGGAGGCTCACCAATTCATAAGTATATTGCATCATGATCACTACAGTATAGGCTGAGAAGACAAGATTAGTCTTAAATATCAAAAAGTAATTCATATAATTTCCTATTTCAACAGACTGTGGGATAAATTAAATAACTTTTCATTTATGTATATTAAAGTATTTTAAAGAAATATTCAAAATATTTGTTATCAAATCCGTAAAACTTTTAGGAATATTTCACATTTATAAATTTTCTTGAGAAATTCTTAGGAGTATTGAATTTACATCATTTTGGCCTATCCCTCTCCCTGCTCCATGTTGTGACAACTTTTTTATTTATATAGACACATACATACATATATACACACACAGACATGCACATTACTGACTCAATTTAATAATGCTTATATGTACATTTGTTAGGGATTCAGATTAGAAAACCTATCGGGGTTCATCCCTGGACAAAACTGATTCACTTATTCTAAATCTCTCCCTCTCTCTCTCTCTCTCTCTCTCTGTCTCTCTCTCCCTCCCTCTTCTCTCTCTGTGTGTCTTCTTCCTTCTCCTCTCCCTTCTCTTCTTCCTCTAGAGAAACCTACCTAAACTAATACAGATTGCAGTCATTTCAAAACTTAAAGCATTAAGAATAAATTTAAGTGTTTCTTAGCCATTTTCAATTCCTTTATTGAAAATTCTGCTTAGATCTTTAATTGGATTATTTAATTTGTTAATGTCTAGTTTACTGAGCTATTGATATATTTTGGATATTATCCCTCTATTAGATATAGGGTTGGTGACAATCTTCTCCAATTCTGTAGGCTGCCATTTTATCCTATTGATGTGTCTTTTGCTTTACAGAAGCTTTTCAGTTTCATGAAGTCCCATTTATTAATTGTTGATAATGTGCTTCTGCTATTGGTGTTCTGTTCAGGAATCTCAAATGACCAAGAAGCACTTAAAGAAATATTCAAGATCCTTAGCCATCATGGAAATGGAAATCAAAATTACTTTTGAGATTCCATCCTATACCTATAAAAATGGCTAAAATCAATAACACAAGTGACAGCTCATGCTGGCAAGGATGTATACCAAAGACAACACTCCTCTACTGCTGATGGGAGTGAAAACTTATACAGTCAACTTCAATACGGCAGTTTCTTGGAAAATTGGGAATTAACCTCAAGACCCAGCTATACCACTCCTGGGCGTGTACCCAAAAGATTCTCCATCCTATGACAAGGACACTTGCTCACCTATGTTCATAGCAGCTTTCATCATAATAGGCTGAAACTGGAAACAACCTAAATGTCTCTCACTCAACAAAAGAACAGATAAAGAAAATGTATTTTTTTATACAATGTAGTATTACATTTATACAACGAAGTATTACTCAGCTGTTAAAAACAATGACATCATGAAATTTTCAAGCAAGTGGATGGAACTAGAAAAAGGCATCCTAAGTGAGATAACTCAGACCTAGAAAAATAAACATGGTATATACTCACTTATAAGTGGATATTAGCTGTAAAGTGAAGGAGAATCACACTACAGTCCTGAGATCCAGAGATGCTAAGTAACAATGAGAGTTTAAGGGGAATGCAAGGATCTCCCTAGAACAGGAAAATGAAATAGATTTCATGGAGGACTGGGGACAGATGAGGTGGGAACAGGAGGGATCAAAGTTGATGGCAGAGGGAGGTAGAAACAACTGGAATTGTGAACCATTTCAGGGGAGAAGTGGAAACCTACTGGAATGGAAACTCTGTGGAATTGGTGAGAGTAACCCTAGCAAAGACTCCCAGTAATGGGGGACACAGAGCTTGAACAGGTCATCCTGAGTAAACAGTCAAGGCCTCAAGTGAAGAGGTCAGGACACCAAGCCAGCCACAAAATCTTGGACCTACAGTGTGTCCTGCCTACAGAGTGTGCTGGGACCAGAGCCTAGCAGATTCATCATCAAAGAGACCAGAGAGACTTCATCCAGAAACTGGTGGGACCAGATGCAGAGTAACCCAACCAAACATTAGACCTACTGAATCAAATGACTGGGGCTCATGGGGAGTTCTAGAGGTTAGGGTGCCTGTACTGGTTTGACCTAGGTCCTCTGTATATGTGTTATGTTTGAGTAGCTTACTGTTCTTATGGGAATCCTAACAGTGGAAACTGGGGCTGCACCTGACTTTTTTTTTGCCTTCTTATAGCATTTTTTTCTCCTACTGGGTTACTTCATCCAGCCTTGATATGAGGGAATGTGTTGTTTTAATGAAACTAAAATATCCAGTCCTTTTGATTTTGCCAATGAAGACTCAGGAGCCAGATGCTGGTCTGAAAATTGCTAGCTCAGAGATGCAGAGAAAGCACCCAGTTTCTCTTCCATCAGTGACCCAGCTAAAAGCCCTAAGCTAAAAAGCCCAGAAGAACCTAGAGGAAAAGGCCTAGAAGCAGAATAAATCTGAAGGAACAAACTCAAAGGAAGAACTCCCAACTCCTTCTCCACACTGTTTTAAATACCTCTCAGCTCAATGTCCTGCTTTCTGTTTAATCCTGTCATCTGGTTTCTTGTGCCACCTCTTGACCTAGGGTTAAATTTATTTAATCCCCATGTACAGAAAGCTCTTGGATTAAAGATGTGTGCTTAGGAGCTGAGCCACACCATAAGTATTTGCTTACAATAAACAGGAAGTTTTTTGATTAAAGGTGTGTGCTTAGATGTGAGTCACACCATAACCATTTGTTTACATTAAGCAGACAGCTTTAGGATTAAAGGCTGAGCCACTCCATAATTAGAAAAAGAGTTTTCAATTCACAGGCTTGGGATTCACAATGTGATCAAATATTCTATATTTTCCCCTTTTGTCTAAGTATAAGACTTTTTCTAACATCAATAAACTATATACTATCTGTTAAGAATTACATTCATAATGCCCAGTCCATTTGTACCTAGCAACCTAAAAACATCTTTTCAGATGTTAAAACAATTTTCTTTTTTTTTTTAGGGTTTTTTTCTATTTTCTTTTTTTTTTAATAATTTATTTTTTATTTCTTCAAGTTACATCTCAATCACAATCCCCTCCCTACTCCCCCCTCCAGTCCCACCCTTCCACCCTCCTCCCCCTCAGCCCCACAAAACAATTTTCTTAAATCCTAAATACCTTAAGATTAACTGTGAGATTATAACTATCTAGTATTCAACTCATCAGAGACCTGAGGATTACTATTATCTGAATAAACAGGAAGTACAGAGTAAGCAGCTATAACTAGAAATAACAGGCAGAAGGTTGCCTGGACAGTCCCATTTTCTTCTCTATAATGTTGGAGCATCTATCTTCAGCCTATTGGCCCAATATCTCTAACAGAGATTAACTGTAAAGCAGGAATTATGAAGGGTTTCTTACTCTGTCTTGGCAGAGCTTGGCAGTCAACTTCGCCTGCATTCAAATTTGCCCATTTCAGACAGCATTCTATCTACAGTTGAAGCAAGAGTTTATTTTCTTTGTTCAGTGGCTAGCTTGTCACTAATGCAGCCATCTCCAAATTGAGATTCTTTGATGCTCATCATCTTCTTTGAAATAAAATTGGGGTGCTGCCAGGAGCTGACATGTATCATTGTCAAAAAATCTAAATCTAATAAAACATCTTTAAATGCCATATTCTTAAGATCTCTGAAGGTTTTGTTGAAGGCCATCTATCTATCTCAGTATATCTGAATGGGCGAATGTTGATTGTCTCGAGCTGTGTCCTACCTGTTTAACTTTGCCCTTCTGCCCCTATACACTTAACCCACCTCGTGCTTTGTTTTACCCGAGACAAAGTTTCAATCCCTAGAAGCTGGATATTTACTTCCTTAAGAGGCCAATCCGGATGCCAAGATTTTGGTGAAATTATTGGTACATCTGCTATCGTGTCTTCTAAACCTTCAATTTCAATGCCATTTATTTGTATTTTCAGCTTTGTTCTCTGATCATATATAGCAGTTTGACAAAATATTTGTTTTTTTGTGGTCTTTTCACACTACTTATTGAGGCTGTTCTGTCCTTGATTATATCCAAAGCAGTGTTGTTTTTAACAACAGGCATTAAATCTTTTTAATTGCTCTGTATATGAGTTTATCCTATTCTGATAAAGAATGATTGAATCAAATTTGATACTGGGACCTGCTGGAGGCCCCCTAGGTCATTTCCTGATGGCAAAGGATTACCTTGCCTAGTGCTTTTTTTTTTTTTGTCCAATGCCAATTGCCACACATTCTGGATACCCCAGATGGGTTAGGCCTTCTCATGGATTATTTCCAGAAAAACATTATTCCTAGGAACGCCTTGCCTACAATCCCTTTTCAAATGACCTTATTTACTACAATTAAAACATCTGCCATATTGATTTTTCTTAAGATTTTTAGAAATTACTTCTCTCAGATTAGCATCTTAAATGTGAGATCCAATATTAGCTGTATCTCTGATCCATTTCTCCATTGGTGCTGATCTTGCCTTTAGACATCTAATCACCCTTCTGCATTAGCATTTTCAAAACCCAGAGATTCAATTAGCATTTTTCTGACTTCTGAATCTGATACTTATCTATTTACAGCAGAAATCAATCCTTGCAAAAAAATCAGTGAAGGCTTCTTTTGGGCCTTGAATAATTTTAGTAAATGACTCAGATCTCTTTCCTGATTCTTCAACCTTATCCTAAACATTTAAAGCTATTAAATGAAATAACACCAAAGTGTTTTCATCAAATTCAAGCTGCCTTTGTAAATCAGCATATTGACCTTCACCTAGCAATTGATCCTGGGAAATATCAATACTTCTGACCTGATTTTATTGTTCTATGGCCCTAACTTCCTCTCCACCATGTTTGCCATTGTAACTAAGAACCAGGTTCCAATATATTGCTGTTGCCAAATCTTTCCAATCTTTGGGGATAATCCTGTTCTGAGTTGTCCATAAATTTAGATCTGTTTCACATAGGATGAATGCATACCATAGGAAATGATTGCTTCCTTAAATCTCCTCAAATCTAATACATCTATAGGATTCCATATAATTTCTCCATAAGATTAGGGGTACTTATGGTCTCCTGGTAATGATAAACTAAGGTTAGTGTTTGTTGTAGTCCAATTTTGGTGTAACCCCCAAATGTTATAGTCTAATCTTGGTGAGTTCTCCAAATGTGATAAATCAAGAATAGCTGTGAAAACCATTCAGTCACTGATATCAGTCAGATACTGATGGTTTATTGAACACATACCCCAAAACTGATCATGGCCACTATGACCAGGGTCACAGAGGTCTCGGAGCCTAACTGTGATATCAGTCTGTTTCCAAGGTAGGCTTTTTATAAGAAAAAGCATATCCAGGTAACAAGGTCTAGGAAACAAACCGCATCCAGGTAACAACCAGGTAGGAAGCAAGGGGATGGTAGCATTACATCATTTTTACTAGCAACACAAAGCATTTCTAACTGACCTTTAATTTGATTGGTTCCAAGTGGAGCTATAGTTGGGGACTCTTTAGAGTGTCAAGGTAACAAAGTAACCAAGTATGAGTAATTTCATCTTATAACTAATATGGAGGCTGAAGACAAAAAAGGCTGCAGTTATATTAAGAGCTAAAGTTGGCCTCAACAGTTTTCTAACAACTTGGGCCACCCCCTTTCTTTCATTATGCAGTGTCATGGTAGAATCTTATCTAAATTCCTCTGTCTGTGTCTGAGAATTTTTCTTATTTTCATTTATAGGCCTTTTTCAGGCTTGCCTAAATTCCTCTGTGTTTGAGTATTTTTCTCCTTCTCATTTATAACTCTCTCTAATTTTCCTTCTAAGACTTATATCTTATCAATATATTTTTTATTTTAAACTTTCTCTTTGAGGACTTCCCAGATAACTTGCCAAATATGATGGCTTCTCAGTTTGTCCACAGCTGGAGTGATCTCTCTGTCCATGGGGTCTTATCACAAGCTGGATCTCCAAAATGTTGTTTTAATAAAACTAAAGTATACCAGTCATTTGATTTTACCAATGAAGACTCAGGAGCCAGATGCTGGGTTGAAAACTTGCTATCTCAGAGAGGCAGAGACAGTACCCAGATTATGTTCCTATTCCACCAACATCCAACCAAAAGCCCTAAGCTAAGCAGCCCAGAAGAACCTAGAGAAAGAAGTTTAGAAGGAGAAAGTACCCAAAAGAAGAAGAACTCTAAAGAAAGAAGTCTGAAGGAAAAACAACTCTGAAGGAGCAAACACAAAGAACTCCCCAACTCCTTCTCAATACCACTCACCTCAATGTTCCTGCTTTCTGTTTAATCACTGTCAGCTGGTTTCTTGCTCCACCTCTTGACCTAAGGTTAATTTTATTTAATCTCACGTACAGAGAGCTCTTGGATTAAAGGTATGAGCTTAGAGCTGAGACCCACCATAAGTATTTGTTTACAATAAATAGAAAGGTTTTTTTTTTAATTAAAAGTGTGTGCTTGGAGGTGAGCCACACCATAACCATTTGTTTACAGTAAACAGAAAGCTCTAGGACTAAAGGGCTGAGCCTCTCCATAATTAGAAACAGATTTTTCAATTCACAGTCTTGGAATTCACACCATGATCAAATATTCTGCAACAGGGATGTCCCTAATCTTTTATATATATGTACTTTATTTTTTTTCAAGTTACATCTCAGTCGCAAACCCTTCCCTATTCCCCCTTCCTGTCCCACCCTTCCACCCTCTTCCCCCCGCAACAGCTTCTCTTTTCATTCCAACAAATGGTTCTTTCTCTTATAACAGTAAATTCTATACAAAACAGCAGAATTAAATATGCCACATTTATGAGAGTTAAATGGCCCAGTATACCTTCCCAATGTCCAGTTCATACATATTTGGCCCCTGACTTTAACCTTCTACCTTCTAACCATCTCCATGAGTTTAAAGTTCTATAACTGACTTAGTTTTCATACTAACTTGCATCACTATTTTAACCATCTTCTTAGATCTAGAACGCCCTCTTGATTCCTAAACAACTCAAAATTTAGCTATGAGACTCAAGCTGTCTATTCTTCAACCACCTCAGAGAGCTCAGAAGGATAAATATATCTGATTATATAGGAAGTGCAGGGCCTGCAGCTTCCAATACTAAGAAATGACAAACCAGTGACTACCTGGACAGTTCCCATTTTCTCTCCATACACTCCAGCATCAGTCTTCAGCCTTTTGGTCCTGTTTCTCTGACAGACATTTATTGTAGAGCAAGGATTGTGAAGGACTAACCTACCCTGTCTTGGCAGAGCTAGGCTGTCAACTTCCCTGCTACCAAGTTTTGTCCTTTTTGGACAGCAGTCTGTCTGCAGTTGAAGCAAGGAGTTTTTACATGCCAAGAGACAGGCTTGCCACTAATTCAACCATCTCACACTGGAGATTCTTCGATGCTTTTCTTCTACTTGGAGTAGAATAGGGGGTGCTGTCAGGAGCTGATATGTCACGATATCAAAAAAAAAATCTTAATTTAAGACCACATCTTTGAATGCCATATTCTGCAGATCTCTTGGGGTTTTTGAAGATGCCCTATCCATCTCTTGTATTTAGATAAGCAAATGTTGCTTGTCTCTTAACAACTTGATTACTGAGTAGCTTAGAGAATATCTGTGATAGACTGTCTTAGTAGCTAAAAAGGTGACATGCATGCATGACTAGGAGTTTGTTTTTCTTAACTATCCTAAACAGTTTAAGACGGTTGGTATCAAGAGGCCAGAGCTTCACATTTCATTTTTAAGTATCTCTAGGTACGATACCATTAGGAAGCGTTACCTTAAATTTTGTATCAATATACAAAGATCTATTCAAATGTGGCTAAATATACTCTTAATTTTGTATCAATATACAAAGATCAATGCCTATGCGGCCCAATACAATCTTAATATTGCGTCCATATACAAGGGTCAATACCATTGTGGCCAACTATAATCTTAATTTTGTATCAATATACAAATATCAATACCGACGTAGACCAATACAATCTTATTTTTGCACAATAAACAATGGTCAATACCACTTTAGCCAAATATACTATTAATTTTGTATCAATATACAAGGGTATAAGGGCATATTCAATAATGTGACCTTTCTTCTTGATCCTTCCTGTGCTGTCTATGTCTCAATTTTTCTCAAGTCCGTGCATTCCTACATAGGAGATAAAGAAGGATACAGAAAAGGGAAAGAAGGAATACGCTGGGTCTAACCTCCAAAACCCATTAAACAGGACCATTTAACAACTTGTAATCTCTTCCCCTAAATAACAGAGTTTTCAGTTGTCCTTCAAATAACTGAAAAAGGGGGGGGGGCGGAGAAACACCCTCCACACCCTCTGGGTATGGGACGTCGCTCTCTTAAAATGACTTCCTGCTGATGTGGGTCGTAGTAAACCTGTTTGGGGCCCAAACCAAAATGGAAAAATGGTTAAAAATGTTAATACAATCCTTTTATGTTCAGTCCTTCTGTTCTCAGCTGTTTAGATGTCCTAAGGAGTTTGTAGGCAGAAGCTGAACTTCCAGGCTTTACTGAGGTTCTGGCTGGGGCATTGTGTAGAGCTGAACGGTCTTAGCGATATTGAGTTGTTGTGGTTGTAGGCTTTTGATGGAGACATCTATTGAGGGAGTCTGTCAGGCTGAATCATCTGGGTCACTCGTCTTCTTTTGGTGTCTGATTCTGATTTCTGCTGAGGTTTCCATTGTCCAGCTGTCCCTGGGTTCCTTGAATGGATGCTTTGATTCTCTTGGAAAGATAAGAACAGAGCCCTGCCCTAATCCTCACTCAGGGACAATTGCCCTCTTTTTTTTGGGGGGGGGTAGGTAATATTTCTCCTGAAGCAAATTTGGTTTTTGACAATATATAAAGTGTTATCTTTCAATCTGGTTTAAAGAAGAAATTATTTTGTTATTTTGGAGCTAAACCAGCTTTAGTGTATATATTTTGAGGTCTCGAAGGACAATTTGTTTGTGTTGTGTGGGCCTTTTTTAAGTAGCTTTTAAACTTAGGTCCTTCCAAATCCTATGTGTGTGTCTCTGCATTCTAATTATTGGGATCCGAGACCTGTGGTTCCCATCTGAAGGTATTAAAGATGTGTTCCACCACTCCTGGATCGAAGTTTTTCTTTATTTAGAGTTTGTTTTGTATCAGGCTGACCTTGAGGAAACTAAATGCCAAGAAACCAAATAATCCAATCAAAAAATGGGAGACGGAGCTAAATAGAGAATTCACAAAGGAGGAATCCCTAATGGCCGAGAGTCACCTGAAGAAATGCTCAACATCCTTAATCATCAGAGAAATGCAACTCAAGACAACCCTGAGATTCCATCTCACACCTGTCAGAATGGCTAAGATAAAGAGCTCAATGACAGCACATGCTGGCAAGGGTGTGGAGAAAGGGGAACCCTCCTCCATTGCTGGTGGGAGTGCAGACTTGTGCAACCACTATGGAGGTCTGTCTGGAGATATCTTAGAAACCTTGGAATAACTTTGCCTCAGGACCCAGCCATACCACTTCTGGGTATACACCCAAAGGACACCTCACGGAGACATAGGGAAGTCTCCTCATCTATGTTCATAGCAGCCTTATTTGTAATAGCTAGAAATTGGAAACAAACCAGATGTCCCTCAACTGAAGAATGGATTAAAAAATTGTGGTACATCTATACAATGGAATATTACTCAGCTATAAGAAACAATGAAATCATGCAATTTGCAACCAAATGGATGGATCTAGAGAAGCTCATCCTGAGTGAGCTAACCCAGACTCAGAAGGATGCACATGGCATCTATTCACTTATAGTAGGATTTTAGCTATATCGTACAGGATATCTGTACTACAACCAACACACCAAAAGGAACATGGACATAAATTTCTTTTTTCTTTTCATTTCTTTTTCTTTTTCTCTTTCTTTTTCCTCTCTTTTTTTGTTGTTGTTCTTTGTTTTTGTGGGTTTGTGTGTCTGTTGGTTTTTTTTTTAGTTTCTCCCCTCCCCGTAGCAAGGAGACACCTTTCACTGGCAGTACTGCCTCGTAGACCCCCAGTGTATGAAGAGGCCCTCAGCCCTCATATGACTCCTGATCTGTGGTGAGAGACTGGTATGCAGAGACACTCCACCCCAGAGGATCAAGATGGAAGGGTCAGGGAGTAAGAGCATGGGAGGGTGGGGCTGGGAAGCAGGAAAAGAGGACAATATGTCAAGGATATAACCTGTAGCAACAAACAAATAAATTTACTAATTAAAAAAAAAGCAGGTAACAACGTTAAAACACTGTAAATAAAATAAAGGACACAGCCGTTCAACCTGGTTTTATGAACCTCCAAGTGTTGAAAAAACGTAGAGCTAAGGTAAAATACAGGAGAAATGTGGTGTTAACCCATGCCTTTAACTTCAGCAGAGACGGGAGGAACACCATAGAGTTAGTGGACTTATAAATTCTAGAGTTACATGGAAAAGGGTGGTGAGGGTACACACCCTTTTCCCATCATTCAAGAAGAGTACACCCTTAACCCCGAACACACTAGAGACAGAAACAGGCAGATCTCCCTAATCTTATTGCAACTTGTTTTGCAGTGTTTGGTTGATGTGTCTGGGAGCTCTACTCTTTTCTGAAGGGAGGCAAAGGAGGAAAGGGGAGGTGGAAGGAGACTAGGGAGGAGGAGGGAGGGGAAACTGTGTTTGGGAATATATGAGAAAAGAATAAAATATAGATAAATTTAATAAATATCATGTAAGAAATTTACAACCAAAATAGAAAATATTGCTGAGTATAAGGTACCCAAATAATGAAGATAAATTGAAAGACTAATTGTTACTAATTTAACAATTAGTAATTACTGTACTAACTATAGTACAGTATCATCAGAAGGCTAACAAGAGAGGAACTGTTCTCACTCTCCTGCTCTGATACTGAGGACAATGGTTGAGGGAAATTACTTCTGAGGTCTATGGATCCTAACTACTGGCTGAGAGAACAAAATAGTCTATTTCTGATACAGACACTGCAAAAAGTACACCAGGTTCACAGTTTGAAAACAATTTTAAGTTTGCTATTCTATTCCCTCATAGATTCAAACCATCCCCAGTTAAAAGCACATAAGGCTTTTAAACTAGCAATTGAATGATAACTTAAATTTGGAAACCATAAGAACAAAAATGTTGAAAACAACACAAAAGGGGGAAATTAGAGGACACATATGACCTCAGACTTTTAAAGCTACAGGTTAAGATAATATGGAATAGGAAAAGAATATGCAGACAACCCAATGGAGAGTGATATAAATTCCTGAATTCAGCTTGCACATAAAATATGTGCACCAGATTATGGAAATAATTCATTAAAGAAAAATCCCCTTCAGTGAATGATATCATCTTAAATCATACACAGAAATCAATTTGAAATGGCTCATTAAGAAAAATATGAAAGCTAATCTGACAAAGATATCAGAGAAAAAAGTTGGACATTTTCACAACCTCAAGCAGGAAATGGTTTTTACAGAGGACACAGAAAGAATAATCCATGAAATAAAAAATTGAAAAATTGGACTTCATCAAAAATAAAACCTGTTCATTAGGGATGGCAACGGAAGAGTAGAAGCTACTGGCTGTGAGTAAACGCCGCATCTGGAGAAGGACTTCAATTCAGAACACATGCAGGTTCCAAGAACTCTAAAGGCAAGCCATCCTTTTTTTTAAAGGTTGACAAAAGACAAACAAAAGAAGACAACAGCTGAGGAGATTGCTCAGTGGGTAGAAACACATGCCTCACAAGCATGAAGATCTGAGCATGGATCCAAGAACTCATATAAAAAGTCAGAGGCTGGACATAACAGAGTGGGCCTGAGGCCCCTGCACTGTAAGGAGCAGAGAGAAGACTGAAAAGAGCATGCTGATCCACCAGCCTAGTTGCAGATTCAGTGAGAAGCACTGGCTCAAAGGAATAAGGCAAAGAGTGAAACAGCAGGTCACTCAACATCCTCAACAAGTACATACACACACACAAGCATGAATGCAACACACACGCACGCACGCACGCACGCATGCACGTACGTAACCACACATGCGCAGACTCACACAAGCATGGATTCACCACACACGCAGGCATGCATACACACACATGCATGCATATACTATACACAAGCATAAATACTTTTTTTAACGGAAGGTAGAGAGATGGAAATATGCATACATGTAAAGCAGTATACCTATTGGTCATCAGGCATGAAAATGGAAATGGAGAAGTTGGAGAGATGGTTCAGCAGTAAAGATTGCATGCTTACTACTTGTGCAGAGGACCTGAGTTCAGTTGCAATCACAGAGATCAAAGGACCAACAACTCCTATAAATCCAGCGCCAAGGGACCAATGTCCTCTTCCAATTCTGAGGGCCTCTGCACACATGTGCACATAGACACACACACACATATACATATTTTAAAATTAATAATGATAACAATAACAACTATGTGAAAACTGAAACTTGAAAACTCCATGAGATCACCCCACTGAAACCACTAAAGTGAGCAAGACTGGCAGCATTCAAACATCAGAGAAATGTGGAATGACCGAAATGCATATTCGTGGCTAATAAAAACACTAACTTGGGACTGTTGCATTGGAAAAGTGTTTACTTCCTAAGTAAGCATACACCTGTGCTATAACCCAGCAATCTCACTGCCAGGTGTTCACCTGATAAAACAAAAACATATGACAAAACAACTTATACAAATGACAGTGACAGCTTAACTTACACTAGCAAAGAGCTGAAAATAATAGAGATGCCCATCAACTACAGAGTGTGATTAACCACTGTGGTATAGATAAATAGAATATTATTAACTTACAAATAAACCACTGATATAGTCACAGACATAAATGAGTCTGGCAATTACATTAAACTAAAGCAGCCAGACAGAAAAGCGCAAAAATTGTATGATTCCATTTCTATGATACACTTATACTGTCATTCTGCGACCAGTGGAGAGTTCTGGCCTTGTCCAGTATCAAGCCAGAAGTGCACACCATTCCACTGGATGGTGTAGGGCTGTGTCAGTTTCTGGGCAAAAAAGGGTGGAACACAGACTGACATCTCTACCCTAGGGATATCCTGTCAGGCTGGAGAGGTGGAAGAAAAGTTTATTTTTACCACCATGTCCCAGCTCTTATAAAAGCATGCAGGAGGTTTAGGGTTACCTTATCCTTCTCTGTCATGTGGCAAAAGGTTACAACTCTTTTTGGCTAAGCTGCTGGCATTGGTCCAGGCAGCTGCAAGGAGCTCGGAGCTCCTGGACTGAGCCAAGTGACTTCGGGGTTCCAATTTGGCTCAGGTAGATCTGGTGGCTGTTTTGGGGACAGACATCAATGGGCTACTGCCACAGATGAGCACTATGGCAAGCAGTGTGGGAGAAAGAGTGGAAGCTTGACCACCAGCGTGACTACAGGTGGTGAGTGAGCTGCAAGCATGGCTAGGCAGCCATGGCGGCAGTGGTGGGTGTGAGCTGGTTCTCTGGGTGCTTAGGGACAAGACCCAGCTGCCAGCAGTAAGAGACCTAGCTAGGTGGCATCAAGGCAGGAACCTGCACCCCAGCCAAGCCTAATTAAGC
This sequence comes from Lophiomys imhausi, assembly GCA_907164525.1. NCBI lineage: Eukaryota > Metazoa > Chordata > Mammalia > Rodentia > Muridae > Lophiomys > Lophiomys imhausi. Next base: position 7,737,932 of record CAJQZJ010032401.1, read on the forward strand.
AGGCAGATCCAGTGCTGAGTTCTTCATGGGGGAAATAGCCCTTCCTCCCCAAGCCCAAAATAAACAGCCAAGTATTAGATGGCCACTTAGATGGTGGAGGAAGGGAGAAAGTTTATTTTTATGAATCAGGGACATTATAAACCTTTGGGCAGGGCTGGAGAAATGGCTCAGAGGTTAAGAGCACTAGTTGCTCTTCCAAAGGACCTGGATTCAAATCCCAGCACCCACATGGCAGTTCATAGCTGTCTGTAATTGCTGGGCATGGTGGTATGTGCCTTTAATCCCAGGACTTGGGACACAGAGACAGGTGGATCTCTGTGAGTTCAAAGCTTATCCTGGTCTACAGGGTGATTCCAGGACAGTCATGGATACACAGAGAAACCCTATATCAAAAAAAATTTTTAAGTAAATAAATAAATAGCAAACCTTTGGATGGTAGGAGGGGATTTGGAGGTGAATGTGTTTGATTCACTGGGGTTAAGAATGCCAGGGATATTTCAGTAACACAGTCTTATCATAAGAAAGAAAACACAGTACCTAATTATCCCAGCAGCAACAGCGGAGGATGGGGGGAAGATGTGAAAAGAACTCTAGGTAGTTAGAGGAATGGACAAAAAGTCATTAGCTGAAAGCTAAAGCACCAAGATATCTCTTTAGCATGGGTATAAGTATCTCCAGGAATCCCCAGGTGTTTACTGGGTTGGTTTCTTATCAAGAAACAGTTGGGCCTGTAACTTCCCTGAGGACTATGCTACACTCCTTATTGGATCTGGAGTTTCCCCAGATCAGGCAGAAGTAGGAACCCAATTGAGAAAGAGAGTCTGTCATTCAGCATCAGGGGCTTTTCGTTAATGCTAGACTTCAACCTTAACTTTCTTCAACAGCAGAAATTCCATATATCAAACCAGCATGGATTACAACATACAGCCACTTAAAAATGATCACTACAGTCACATTGGTAAGCACTCTCTTCTAGAGGTGGAAGGTGGTGAGAGGCTGGGAAGGGACAGAGGAGCTTTCTGAGGTGACAGAAATGGTCTCTGTCTTGATAATCTATTTGTCAAAACTGCCCAGATGGTTCTCTGTCTTGATATCTGTTTTTCAAAACTGCCCAGACCTGTGTGTGCATCTCACTGTTCCAGTGATTGTAAATTACATTTTAATGAGCATATAAGGGAAAGTTAAGTGTTCTGTGTCTATCAGTATCTTCAAAAACATGGCATGCTATTCATGTTTGTTGCCAAGTTGTCTGAGTCATATCCTAAAAGGTTTAAAGCTCGTTAGTCATAAGCACACCTTTAGGATAAATAATTTACATAATAAATTACGGCACTTAGAAATCTCAGCAGCCAAGTCAATTTTCTGGGAATAAGTTATTGAGTTTTCTTTCTCTCTCTTTTTCTCTTTTTTCTTTTTTTCCTGGCAAACGTTCTAGATTTTCAGAGTTGAATTATAAACATTGTGTTTACTTCACAATTTATAAATATATTCATCCAATTCACAATGAGAAATATATGAATGAGGGATTTCTTGGCTCATTTGACTATTATAATACAGAAAATAATATAAAATCTTATTTTCTTGGTTACTATTCTTGCTTGCTTTACTTGACACCAAGTAAAACTGATGGAGCCAAGAATACAGTAAAAAGTTTTAAAACAACCTTTTTGTGCACCGTTCAATAAATATGTTCTCATCTTCATTGATGCCCAAAGTTAAACTAACTCTGACAAATCAAAACAGTGGGAAACAGGAAGAATTATAACTAAAAGCACAAAATAAAGCAACCATCATTTTATTTAACCAATTAGTGGTTTTCTCCATGTTTATTTAATACTAATGGAAATTGAATTTTAAAATATCTCTGGTGTTACAATCACACAAAACCCTCATGCGTTTTTAATTATGTAAATATCAGAAACACTAGAAATTGGAAGCATGAGAAAACCAATTTTTAAAATGCATGTTCTAGAGACGAGTTGTAGGAAAACTGTCATTCAGATACCATTGGATGAGAATGCTTCAGAGGCTCTTAAAACTATGAAAACATGACTTTTTAAAAAAGTCTATGCACTTTTTCTGTTTTATGAATAGGAAATAAATTGTCTCATGTTTTAAACCTTATTTAAACCAGTTTTGGGCACAAAGTCATGAGAGCCTTTGTGTCATCCACCTATACCTGGAAACCCCAGAGAGCCCAGTGGCCACACCTAGCCTGACTCAGGTAGGCAATTTCCACCCTCCTCCTCTCCACAGCTTCAGACTCCCCAGGCTCCTCCTCATCCTTGCAGCAGACAGCCTGGAGGGGCCTCTCCTCCTCCTTCCCTCATTTAAGTATTTTTTACTTTATTTCCCTGCCAAAATTTGACTGTTGAGAAATTTAAGCCACAAACAAGAAAACCAGGAAAAGAACACGTTTAGAACACCGGACTTGTCCTCTTTTCCAGGCTTTGGTTTTCTATTCCCTAATTCAGATACACTTGAGAAAAATTATATGGCACACTTAGAAGTTACAATGATAGCAAGTTATTAATTCCAATTTTTAAAACATATGCCAAAGAAACTACCTTGTGTAAAAAAGAATTGTAAATCAGTTCTGGACATTGCCTTGAAAAAGAAATAATAAATTAAGGAATAAGGCTTCGCTTGTTAACTTCTAAAGCCAGTTTCAGTTTTACAGCAAATACACTAACTAAACAAATTAGTATTTTATCTGTCTGGTGATACAGAGTTGATAGCACAAGTAATTGACATGACATATAATAAATGGCATTTTGAAAAACTGCCTGGCCCCAGTAACCCTTCAGTTCAAACTATCCTAGCTCCCTTCATTTTGAGTCAAAGAACTACAGTGTATTTGCTAGCACAGACTCACAATCTTATACTTAGAGGTTTGTATATATGAAACGCTCAAAAAGAATAGCACATAGGCATGCATTATAGTTCCCAGTGGACACAATACAAATTGATAGAAATGAGAATCATAAAATAAATTCATTTTTTACCCATTGGTGTATAACTGAATATATTGTTTGAATAGTTACTATAAATTAATTCTAACTTAGAAGCAATACGTCTTGAAAAGCCATCAGGAACAGAACAAATGTTTTTCCCCTTCAGCAAAAAAGGGTCATTCTGTAATGTCAAGAGTTATTGCCCTCATCTGTCTAAACTATGCACTCATCTCACGGACTGCATACGGAAATTTGAAGGTCCTTCAAAGCTCAATCAACCAAAAACTATAGAGAGTCTCATTGGTTTAAAATATATTTGGAAGACTACAATACTGTTAAGGATATTAAATTCAAGGAATGACTGGCTTTCCTGAGAAGTATGACACAATAATAAATAGCGCTTTTTAAATACAAAGATAGAGACAAAAACCATTTACTGGTCCATGATATTTGCATCATTCTTTGACATATGTACTAGACAGAGAAAATTGTTAGTTTTTTATTAGAAATATTTACCATGGTTATTACTCAGTAGAGTACAAAATTATTGTCCTAAGGCAGTTTATGTTCTATGATATAGTGTCCTTTGTCTCTTGACCAATGATGAGCATTTTCTTAACATTTTTGTTCAAAAATACTTTAAATCAAAACATAATTTACTGAAGCTACGTTCAGTCATATACTTAATACATTTTTTAGACAGAATAGTAAAAAGAGTGTGTGGTTTTCTTCAAGTAAACAAACTGTAGTTCCTAGAAGTTCCAATCAATACATGGATATACTGCCTACCACTACTGTCTGTATTTATTTCATAATTGTGAGGTATAGCTAAATGCTGACTGCTTACTAGGTGTCAGCTCTTAGCTAAGTGTTTATGATATTAGAAGAACAAGGTATAGGCCAGGCTTTGAAAAGAAAGTAGTCTAATTGAAAGAGAGAAAAAAGAAAAGAAGCACACTATCATTTGTGGTGTCATACAAAATTGGGGAGGGTGCAGTTCACTGGAAAGCAACTCCCTGTCGGGATTCCAGGACAGTGTGACAGCTGAAGAGACAGTTTGAGTGGACATCAGCACATAGTGAGCTGGTTTATGAGAACATTGTGGGAGGATCCAAGATGGCGGCAGCCTGCGCGGACGCATTTTGAACGCGGGGAAAACAGCTATAAAGTCACAGGGTTATGAGATGCTGAGCAACAATTTGAGTGATTCGAACATGCTGGGTTTTACCCAGCTACCCAGAGATTATTTTTTAAAAAGTCCCTGGGCAGGACTCTCCTGCCTTCTCTTGGACTCTCAGCAAAACAGACCAGCAGAAGCCTCTGAATCCAGGAATCGGGAATCCAGGAGACCCTCAGGGTAAGAGTTACTCAATTACCAGGCAGGCAGACCCAAACTCCAGACAGGATTACTCACAAGCCTCCTGGGCCCCAGATTCCACCCAGACCTCCCGGCTATTTAGGGAAGGGTCACAGACCCGGGGACTGGGCGGGGATGGAGGGGTGGGGAGCAGGGGGGTGGGGAAGGAGGAGGGGAGCGGAATACACTCTTAGGGAAACCACAGCACAGCGGCAGGCGGGGCAGTGAAGCAGCCCATGGGTCCGGTCCGCAGTGCAACGCAACAGCACAGCGGGTCCAGATCCAGACTGCCCCGGCAGGTTCACAGTTGCATTTTGGAAAGCTCAAGCAAATTTGTGCTTTCCCCAGAGGGGCACTGGACATACATACAGGCCCCCTACATTGGATTTACGGACACAGGGAAAAAAACACTGCAGCTTGTCTGAGCAGCAGGATACGCTTCTGGCAGAGCTGCAGCATACCGGAACCTGGAAAACAGTGGTCCCAAATTGCCAGTCTCCAAAGCCAGCTCCACACAGACACAGGTGGAGCTGTGAGAGTGCCAGAAAGGCGGGCAGCCTGGTTGGAAGGCAGATCTGGTCTCTACAGGGTCCAAGCCCTGGGAAAATTGTGGGGTTATTTTAGACTCCTTTGTGAATTCTGGCCCTTCCAGCAGGAAACCAGAGGTTAAGCATATTTTGTCCCACCTCTGGAACAGTGAAGTTTTGGCCTGGGGGACACTGCTGAGGGACTGACCTTAAGGGGGTGGAGTCAGGTCCTTTCAAGACTCCAGTGAGCGGCCTCAACACCCAAACATGGGACCTCCAGAACTCACAGAATCTGTGCCTGGGAGGACAGGACCACAACAGCAGAGCTGCTGCAGGTTGAATACATAGTGTGCAACATAGAGAGCCCTGACTTATGAGCAGTGAAACAACCCTGGGCCATTCCTCCTTGCCTGGGAGTGGGCTGCACCATCTCACAGTGCTTCTGGCTATTAGATGCACATTGACCCTGAAAATCCCCTGAGAACAGCTGGAGAGGACCACAAACACAGTCCCGACACGTAAGCTCTAGGGGAGCTACAACCCCACCCAATAGTCTGTGGCCTACAAACCTGCACTAGCAACTGTACAAAGACCAGTTGGATCCCAGGAACCTACAGGAAAACATCCCACCATATCCCCTCACCTGAGTCCCCAATTGAAACAAAACGGGAAGGGGTGAGCTCTGGGAGACACACTGAGAACATCTACACATGTCCCCATCAAGCCAGTGGAAAGCAACAGATCACCAAGCAAAAGGACTGCTACACCAAAGCACCCCCCCCTTGGAAACAAACCCAGAAGGCACCAGGAACAAACAGCTAAGAACAACCAAATGGCTAAAGGTCAGAGAAAAAAACAGAAACAACAGAAGTCAGGGAGATATGACTCTAACAAACCATGCTAGTACAGCAAGCTCTGACCACTTCACCCCAGCTGAAACATATGAAAACAATGACAATTCTACATTATGGAAAGTGATAGAGTCCTTTCAAGAAGAATTTAAATCTATGAAGGAGTTCAAAGAATCCACAATTTCACAAACTAAAACAATGGATAATACCATCAGAGAGCTCCAAGCCAAAGTGGCTCAACTTGAAAAGGAAAAAGACAGGGTAATGAAAGATTCCCAAGGAAAGATAAGCAAATTGGAGCAGGAAATGTACAAAATGAATAAAATCATTCAAGTTATGAAAATGGAAACAATAAAAAAACACAGTCAGAGTTAAGAGTAGAAGTGGAAAATCAAGGGAAGAGAACAGGAACTACAGACATGAGTATCAAAAACAGGATACAAGAGATGGAAGACAGAATCTCAGGCATGGAAGATTTGATGAAAGAAATCAGTACAACATCCAAAGAAAATGAGAATGCCAAAAAAGCTCTCACCCATAACATCCAAGAAATCAAGGACTCAATGAAAAGACGGAACCTAAAAATAATAGGCATAGAGGAAAGAGAAGACTCCCGACTCCAAGGTCCAGGAAACATCTTCAACAAAATCAAAGAAGAAAACTTCCCAAACCTAAAGAAAGAGATGCCAATAAAAATCCAAGAGGCTTACAGAACTCCAAACAGATTAGATCAGAAAAGAAACTCCTCTGTCCACATAATAACTGAAACTCCAAATATACAGAACAAAGAAAGAATATTAAAAGCTGTAAGAGAAAAAGGTCAAGTAACATATAATGGCAGACCCATCAGAATTACACCTGACTTCTCCTCAGAAACTTTAAAGGCTAGAGGGGCCTGGACAGATGTCCTACAAACCCTGAGAAAACGTAGGTGCCCAACCAGACTACTATACCCAGTAAAATTCTCTATCAACATAGATGGAGAAAACAAGATACTCCATGACAAACTCAAACTCAAACAATATCTACCCACAAACCCAGCCCTACAGAAGATCTTACAAGGAAAATTCCAACTCAGAGAAGATAACTACACCCAAGAAAACAGAGGAAATAGAAAAATCCACAACAACTAAACCAAAAGAAACACAGGATGACCACCTATACCAAAATAATGGGAAATAACAACCCCTGGTCACTAATATCCATCAACATCAATGGACTTAACTCCCTAATAAAAAGACACAGAGTTACAGATTGGATCGAAAAACAAGGCCCATCATTTTGCTGAATACAAGAAACATATCTCACTAACAAAGATAGACACTATCTCAGAGTAAAGTGCTTGGAAAAGGTATTCCAAGCAAGTGGACCCAGGAAGCAAGCTGGAGTAGCCATCCTATTATCAAACAAAATAGACTTCCAACTGAAGTTAATAAAAAAAGAAAGAGAATGGCATTACATACTCATTAAAGGAAATACTCATCAAGAGGACATCTCAATATTGAACATCTATGCCCCAAATACAAAGGCACCTACATTTGTAAAAGAAACTCTTCTAAAACTTAAATCACACATCGATCCCCACACATTAGTAGTGGGAGACTTCAACACCCCATTCACAACAATGGACAGATCATCAAGACAGAAGCCAAACAGAGAAATAATGAGTCTAACAGAGCTCATGAACGAAATGGACCTAACAGATATCTACAGAACGTTTCACCCAAACACAAAAGAATACACCTTCTTCTCAGCACCACATAGAACCTTCCCCAAAATCGACCATATAGTTGGAAACAAAGATAGCCTCAACAGATACAAGAAAATTGAAATAACCGCTTGTATCTTATCAGACCACCATGGAGGAAAGCTGGACTTCAACAGCAAAAGAATCAACAGAAAGCCTACACACACATGGAAATTGAACAACTCTTTACTGGGTGACTACTGGGTCAGAGAAGAAATAAAGAAGGAAATCAAAGACTTCTTAAAATACAACAAAAATGAAGGTACAACATATCCAAACCTATGGGACACAATGAAAGCAGTGCTACAAGGAAAGTTCATAGCACTAAGTGCCTTCAAAAAGAAAATAGTGACAACTCATATTAGCGAAATAACAGCTAAACTGGGTGAATTGGAAAAAAGGAAGCAAATACTGCCAAGAAGAGCAGAAGGCAGGAAATCATCAAACTTAGGGTTGAAATCAACAACTAAGAAACAAAAAGTACTAAAAGTACTATACAAAGAATCAATGAAACCAAGAGTTGGTTCCTCGAGAAAATCAACAAAATAGACAGACCCTTAGCCAAATTAACTAAAAGACAGAAGGAAAAAACCCAAATCAACAAAATCAGAAATGAAATGGGAGAAATAACAACAGACATTGAGGAAATCCAGAGAATATCTGGATCCTTCTTTAAAAATCTATACTGAACCAAATTTGAAAACTTAAGTGAAATGGACAATTTTCTTGATAGATTCCACCTACCGAAACTAAATCAAGATCAGATAAACAGATTAAACAACCCTATAACCCCTAAGGAAATAGAAACAGTCATTAAAAATCTCCCAACCAAAAAAAGCCCAGGGCCAGATGGAATTCTACTGGACCTTCAAAGAGGAGCTAACACCAATACTCTTGAAACTCTTTCACCAAATAGAATCAGAAAGAACATTGCCAAACTCATTCTATGAGAACACAGTCACCCTGATTCCTAAGCCACACAAAGACCCAACAAAGAAAGAGAACTTCAGACCAATCTCCCTCATGAACATAGATGCAAAAATACTTAATAAAATACTAGCAAAGCAAATTGAAGAACACATCAAAAGTATCATACACCATGATCAAGTAGGCTTGATCCCAGGAATGCAGGGATGGTTCAACAAACGAAAGTCTGTCAACGTAATTCACCATATAAACAAGATGAAAGAAAAAAAACCACATGATAATCTCGCTAGATGCGGAAAAAGCATTTGACAAAATCCAACACCCCTTCATGCTAAAGGTTCTGGAGAGAACGGGCATACAAGGACCATACCTAGAAATAATAAAGGACATATACAGCATGCCTGTGGCCAACATCAAATTAAATGGAGAGAAACTTGAAGCATTTCCTCTAAACTCAGGGACAAAACATGGATGCCCACTTTCACCATATCTCTTCAATATAGTACTTGAAGTCCTTGCTAGAGCAATAAGACAACTAAAGGAGATCGAGGGGATACAAATTGGAAACGAAAAGTCAAATTATTCCTATTTGCAGATGATATGATAGTATACATAAGCGACCCCAAAAACTCCACCAGAGAATTCTTACAGCTGATAAACATCTTCAGCAAGGTGGCTGGATACAAAATTAATTCCAAAAAATCAGAAGCCCTTTTTTATACAACAAACAAATGAGCTGAGAAAGAAATAAGAGAAACAACCCCCTTCAAAATAGCCACAAACAATATAAAATACCTGGGGGTAACTCTAACCAAGCAAATAAAGGACCTGTACAACAAGAACTTCAAACCCTTGAAGAAAGAAATTGAAGAGGCCATTAGAAGATGGAAAGATCTCCCATGCTCATGGATAGGTAGGATCAACATAATAAAAATGGTCATCCTACCAAAAGCAAAATATAGATTCAATGCAATTCCTATCAAAATAATAACACAATTCTTTATAGACCTTAAAAAAGCTGTTCTCAATTTCATATGGAACAACAAAAAACACAGAATAGCTAAATCAATCCTGTACAATAAAAAAAAAAAAAACATCTGAAGGTATCACCATCCCAGATTTCAAGCTGTACTACAGAGCAATAATAGTAAAAACAGCATGGTATTGGTATAGAAACAGACCAGTAGATGAATGGAATCGAATTGAAGAACCAGAAATGGACCCTCACACCTATGGCCATCTAATTTTTGACAAAGTAGCCAAAACCGCACAATGGAAAAAGGACAGCATCTTGAACAATTGTTGCTGGTCCAACTCGATGTCCACATGTAAAAGAATGAAATTAGACCCATACTTATCACCTTGTACAAAACTGAAGTCCAAGTGGATCAAAGACCTTAACATAAGGCCAGACACACTAAATCTACTAGAAAAGAAAGTGGGGAAAACCCTCGAAATCATTGGCACAGGTGACAACTTCCTGAACAGAACACCAACAGCTCAGGACCTAAGACCATCAATTAATAAATGGGACCTCGTGAAACTGAAAAGCTTCTGTACGGTAAAAGAAACTGTCATTTGAACAAAATGGCAATCTACAGATTGGGAAAAAATATTCACCAACCCAACATCTGACAAAGGGCTAGTATCCAAAATTTACAAAGAACTCAAGAAATTAAATGCCAAGAAATCAAATAATCCAATTAAAAAATTGGGGAAGGGCTAAACAGAGAATTCACAAAGGAGGAATTCCTAAAGGCCTAGAGACACTTGAAGAAATTTTCAGCATCCTTAATCAGAGAAATGCAACTCAAGATGACTCTGAGATTCCATCTCACACCTGTAAAAATGGCTAATACCAAAAGCTCATATGACAGCACATGCTGGCGAGGGTGTGGAGAAAGGGGACTCCTCCTCCATTGCTGGGGGTGTGCAGGCTTGTGCAACCCCTATGGAGGTCAGTATAGCAATATCTTTAAAAACTTGGAATAGCTTTGTCTCAGGACCCAGCCATACCACTTCTTTGTATAGATCCAAATGATTCCTCACTGAATCACAAGAAGTTTCCTCATCTATGTTCATAGCAGCTTTATTTGTAATAGCTAAAAACTGGAAACAACCCAGATGAACTCTACCGAAGAATGGATTAAAAAACAGTGGTACATCTACACAATGGAATACTACTCAGCTATCAGAAACAAGGAAATCATGCAATTTGCAGCCAAATGGATGGAACTAGAGAAGCTCATCCTGAGTGAGCTAACCCAGACTCAGAAGGATGCACATGGCATATATTCACTTATAGTTGGATTTTAGCTATATAGTACAGGATATCTATGTACTACAACCAATGCACCAAAGGGAACATGGACATAGACTTTTTTGTTTGTTTGCTTGTGTGTATGTGTGTTTTTAAGTTTTCTTTCCCTGGCAATGAGACCCTTTTCACTGGTGGTACTGCCTTGAAGGCCCACAGTGTATGAGGAGGCTTTTGACCCTCATATGACTTCTGATTCGGGGTGGGGGACTGTTATGTAGGGACACTCCACTACAGAGGAATGGGATGGATGGCTTAGGGGGTAGAGGGTGGGAGGTATGGGATGGGAAGGGAGGAAAGAGGATTATATGATGGAGATGTAGCCTGAAGCAACAAATAAATAAATTTTTAAAAAAAGAACATTGTGGAATTTCTAACCCTAGAAGTATACATGAGACACTAGGGCACCAAGTCACATATTCTCAGGGCAAGAGTATCCTCCTTAAGATCTCTAGGATGTAAGCAGAGTGCGTGTTGTTCAAATGAGGAGGTATGAGGAACCTGGTTACTATAATTTGGCCCACCACATGCCCATGTTTAGTTAGTCATGGTTCTTAGGGAGCTCTTGTTAGCCTACTGGAATATGGAAGAGTTTAACAGGAGAGGCCATCATGTGAAGTAAGGGACTTTTCCTACCACATATCTACCCTGACTTGCTTCCCTTTCTCCTAATTGCAGGCCCACAGTAACATGTAGGTCCAAGCAATCACAGACTGAAATCTCAAAAACTCTGTGTCACAATATATTTTGCTTGTAAGTTTATTGTATCAGTTATTCCATTATAGTTCTGGGAAGCTTACTGCCACACAGGTCAGAAACCAGAAGTTCCTCACGTCATCCAGATTTCTGGCCAGGCAAGAAATGACTGAAATGTGAGGGACTCCTCAAGAAACCTAAAGGGTTTTGTAATGCTGTGCTGTTGTCCTAAGGGCCATAGGTACAAATTTCAAATAAATCTCTCTGGTGAACTATGTTGATTCTTTAAATCCTTAAGTCAGCTTTTAAGATGTTGAGTTTTTACTGTTAATATATTTCCTTTCATAACTTTACATCTAGTGAGACAGTCACTCCATCTCTTCATTTGTATGTACGTCAGATGGTGACTAGTGACCATCCACCCTACATTGTCTGAAACAGTTACATGTGGATACTGAACATCATGCTTCTTAGGAACTTCCTGGTCTGGGGCCAGCTGGACCAATGAGTTAACTACATCTTCCTGTCCCAAAGCCTCAGTAGAAATAGGTGTCAACATTGCTTTCATCAGTGAAATGTGTTCTGTTTTAAAACTATTATAAAATGTCCAAAAATGATGCAAAACTAAATGAATAGCTGAGTTTCACAGAGAGGAGGCCATTAAGTAGCAAAAACAAGTGTCACAAAATTCTCACCTTCTAAAAATCTTTCCTTCCTTACAAACTAACCATTTTTATGACTCATAAATATTTCTCTCCTTTTTTATAAGTAGTCATATGGTGCTAAACAGAATTCTTAGATTTACATTTTTTATCTGAACCTGATCTACCAAAATAGCTTTGTGATTTGCCTATATTGATCAATATTATATTTCAAAAAACTGATCAGTGTCTTTCCATGACAGTGTAGGCTGTGTGTTTTTGCTGTGAATTCTCCACTTAGATTAATGTATTTATGAGTTATATTGTTTCCAGTCTGAGGTTATTATACACGGTACCACTGGGAACATTCTTGTTCATCCATCTGCATATATGCAATAGGTTCTTAGGGCTCTGCTAGAGTAAATATTAGGTCCATGGAGTAGCAGAACCCTCACCAGTGGAAAATTGGATAAATGCCAACAAGACCTGAGCTAGAAACCTATTATAAGAGAATTCATTTCCATATTCCAGTCTGTGCAAATGATATATGCAGTTAAATATATGAAGCCCGTTTGGAGTGCAGGAAAAATGGACTCTGAAAGAA
>CAJQZJ010032401.1:7765572-7814382 GCA_907164525.1 Lophiomys imhausi
CTGCCTCCTGGACTGTGTTCTCAGGCTCTGGCTTGTCACACTTACCCTCACTTCTGCACCTTCCTATCCACGATTCTTGGTTGCATCTGAATCATTTTTCTAATCCTTCTATTACTTTTCTCTCCTAATATGCTCCCAAATAGGCTAGGTCTCAGAGAAACTTGAGACAAATGGCTAACCTATTTAACATGTGTAAGTAGGTGCTGGCCACCAGATTCTCCCAGCATCTTTCAGCACCTTTCCCAAGTACCTATTACAGATTCTTTGTTCTTCTCAGCATTTCTCACCCCACCTCCTACCCTAAACTTTTCCAGATCCTGAGCTTTGCTTCCTTTCCCCCAACTTCTCTTTTCCTATAAAACTTAGACATTTTGCCTATGTGTTCTCATGGCCTCTTAGTTCTTCTCCCTCTCTTGGCTCTCTCTTCTCCCTCACCCTGCTCCACCTCTCCCTGTCTCTTTCTCATCTCATAGCCTACTTCAGTCTTCTGGCCCAGTTCAGTCTGGACTCTTGCAGATGCCTCTGGTTGTGCCCTCCCTCATATCTATAATAAACCTTCTCCTCAACCATACCTAGGAGTGGTCATGTGCTCATTTTTATTCATAGGGTTCTGAAACCTGGGAGTAGTACATTCGAGTTCCCTTCCAAGGGATGTGGCCTCAACAAGCCAGGATGTTGGTTTGACTCTCCTGAGGTCTGTACAGATTATTTGTTTCTGCAAGCTTCTGCCACCTACCACATTTAACTCCAAATTCTAGTTAACTCCTACTTCAGTTCTTCACTCCACCTGCTCTAACCATCTGTCTCTCTTCACCTACCTGTGAAATGTCCTCTTGGTGTCTTTGGATCCTGGAGCCTACCATGCCCTCCATGTAAGCATCTTTTAAGATACTTACCCAATTCCCTCTATATTGGAACCCTCCCTTTTCTCAAAAGCCTCTCCCAGCCTGCCCTTTCAGCTGCTTTCTCTTAGCTTTTTCCTGAAGCTTCCATGCCTGCTCTAAGAGATAAAGTCAGGAAGCTTCCTTATGCTACCCTGGGCCTGTAACCCTTTCCTTCCCTTCTCCCCTCACAGCTACCTGATCTGTGTTCCTTCCAGAGTTCCCTCCCTAGGAACTGCAGTCCTACAGCTTTCTTAAACCCTCCGAGCTTCTCTAGTATTGGAATCCTCCCTCAGGAGGAGTTATTTTACTGAGGTGCCTTTTAAATAATAATTATCAAACTTTCATTTATAGAAATTTTACTGGCTCCATTTCAAATTGGTGTCACATTTTACCATTTCATATTCTATGTAGCTATTTTCAAATTACCATTAGTTTCATTAGGCACACTAAGTATAACTGCTTTACTCTCTGAATCTATTCATTACAAAAGATCTGAATTTAGATAAGGCAGTCAATACTAGATATTTTTTGGCTGTGTTATTTACCACTTTTGCATTGTTTCCTTATATCCTTAGTTTTTATTTACTCACTTGCCTCCACACTTTAAAAATAATTTACATAATCCCCTGTGGTCAAATAGAGTTTGCATTTCCTTTTGGCAGCAGCCTGGGGGCATTAACACTTGGAAAACATGTTAAGCTATGTTAAAATTTGAAGTTCCCTGACCAAGGTAAGGGGCTATAAGAATCCATGAAAGACCTGGCATGTGGCCATGACTCCTGATGGTGTTTTCCTGTCCTTGTTTATATGCTTAGATAAACAGCAAGGCATCCTTTAAAAGTAAATTTAAATAATAATAAAAATAACTGCTCCCTAGAGAAGGGGGACCACTTTCATTCTGCTTTGCTTCTTACCATGGCTTAAATCTGGACAGTCCTTTGAACATATCACCAATATAGGCATTCAGCCTGTTCTCACTCACCTGCTTGTTCAAGACACTGCATTCCAATCTGGATTTGGTACTCATCTCACCAGGAGCTTCCCAACTGTCTTTGTAGTTATTCAGTGATTTGTTTTAAATAGGTTTTCTCTGGAGATGAGCCTCCTGATGGGCTTTCCAATCCCAACTGCTCAGCCCTAAACACATGTACATACAAACTGCACTAAATGGGTATATAGACTGAGTTATATATGTATGTGTGTGTATTTCTGTCCGTATATATGTATATAATATACTTAGTTCCATGAATAGGTATGTTAATAACTGTACAAGGGGAAATCATAAATTTAAGAGGGATTGAGGGACACTAGAAGAGTTGAAAGGGAGAGAAGTGGAAGTAGGAATGATATAAATACAGTAAGTACTCTTAGATGAAATTTTCAAAAAATTTAAAAGTGTACATAAACCCTATTATTTTAAAAGGAAAATATATCAAATAGTTCCCTTGTTATCTATAAATGAATATCCATTATAATTGTCAAGTTCCTGAGAGCTTAACTTTTATTAACAGACAAACTAATACAGAGCACCACTCCAGTGCCCCCATTTTCTTGGCTGCATGACAAATGTTTGGACATACAAAACTGTCAATCTGTCCACAAAACAGGTAACCAAGAAATACCTGGCTGTATCTAAACCTCCTTATATCCTGACACAATAACAAAAGGTCCCCACTGCTCAGTTCAGCTAGATGCTTGTGCAGACCTGACTAGCCAATTGGTCCACCAACAGTGAGACTGATCACGTACATTAGACTGGGTTCTTCCAGGAAAGACCCTGCTGAAGAGCCCCTGACTTTGACAGTGACACTTGGGTTCAAGTTCAAAAATCCACTTTTTGATGTGGGTTATCGATGTGGTTCCATGGGTAAAGGCCTTGGCCACCAAGCCTGACATCCTAAGTTCAATCCTTGGTTTACAGAAGATGAAAGGAGAGAATTATCTGATGGAAATTGTCCCCTGACCTCCAACCCACATACACATGCCCCAAAATACTAAAATGTAATAAAACCCAATTTTAAACTGAAAAAGAGAGAGAGAAAAAAAGGTCTCCAAATACTTTTCATTCAACTGAAATTTATAAATTAAAACAAGGATAGCTATGATAAAAAACAATATTTATGCTTTCAAAGAGTAGTTTATCTCATTAAAAAAATTGAAGTTAAAACTAGCAAACTCATTCACCAAAACAAAAACAAAAAACAGTAGGCCTTATTAGTTGAATTGAATTCTAATCCTCAAAACCTGAGAATGTGAGTGTATTTGAAAATAAGGTCATTCCAGATATAACTGATTAAATTATGATGGAGTATACAAAAGTAGTGAGGATCTGTAACCTAGTCTGCTTGTGTCTTTACAGAAAGAATAGATATACAGACACAAAGAAAGATGTTGTTGCTGATGTCAGAGTACAAGCTGGAATAACACTTCCAATTTCTGTTATTTTAAAACCACACTAGGAATAGTCTATTTCAGCAGCCTGAAGAATGTGCTCTACTGAAATTTAGTTTGCATCTTGTATCTCATAAGCAATTGTTGATGCAGTTCTAAGAATATCACTTAGCATAATAGTACAGAGTGATAATAATGCTCTATGCCAATGATTTCACATATTTGAATTCTAACTGTTTCGGGAGATTAACTTCTTGTCATTTATTTTAATATCTCAAAACAGTATTACATATTCTTATTCATAAAATATGGAATAAAATTAAGTCTTTACCTCTTTCCCTTCTCAAAAATAATTCATACCCAATAAACATAATAAGTGCAAATTATTTAAATGAATCAGACAACATTTTAGAACCTACTAGCACATTATATAAGGGGTAAACTTCTTCCTAACAGGCATGGAGGTTAAACTGGGGAGTGAAAAGAAAGGAATATCACAGATGCTGACAGTTGCTAGTCTTGAAGAAAATGAGTGGCCACAGCATAAGGAGCAAATCTATCTGAGGAAATGGGATAGGGTCCTTATTTTGACAATGGAATCAATTGTTGATATTTTTAGGAGAATCTTAACTTTTAAAGGTTTCCACAAATATTTCAGCACTTAGGCCCCAGATGAGGCAGAAGGAAGGGAAGGTATTCAACAAAGTGAACTGTGCCTCAGCGTAGAAATAAAATGGCTGGGAAAACAAAAGCTAAGTAACTCATGTACATACCTGAATTGTGTCATTAACGGTGTTTCCCATTATCCTATACCCAAGCTTTCCCCACATGGCTGGTCCTAGAAAAACTCAATACATTCAAATTGAGTAATAATTAAAGCTTAGCTAATGTTTAATGTATATAAAATACTGCAGAAAAACAATGTGGAGAGAGGATTCAATGTATGTCAGATATATCATGAAAAAAAAATATCACATCTAGGAACATTTAGGAACAACCACAAAAAAGATGGAAACTGCTAACACAAATTAATAGTAGACTTTCTGATCCTGATTAAGCATATTTTAATAGGTTGGGTGGGATAAAAGTCAACTACTACCATAAAAAGAACCATTTTTAATAAAAGGGAAATATGGTGAAATATTAAAAATAATTATCTGAGTTGATAAATCCTGGAGAGAAGTAACCAAAAAAGAGCATTTTCAGAATTAATAAAAGAAGGGAGGATATTGAAAATAGGATTGATATATGTGGACAACCTGAAACATAATAAAGAGTTTTAAAGGATAAGAAGAAAAATGATCGCAAACAGGAAAAAAAAAAACAAAATAATGTATAGCAAGTAAACTACAGTGTACAAAATAATTATTGAAATAAGGTTAGAGTCTTCAAACTGAAGGATATAAATTCTCTCGGAAGACAAATCACACCCTTCTGTGATACTCACTATATCACACCTTGGAAAACATGCTAAACTTCAGAAACAAAGAGCACAATCTGCCCAGTTCATAGTGGTGCAGAAAGGATACAAAAGACTTAAGAGAAAGGATGGTAATTGAAGACTTTCATTAGCATGAGCTTTGAGTTGCCAGTAATCCAAGGATTTGAGAGAGGAAAAGAAGCTAAAGAGTGCTTCAACAGGTGACCCAAGACCTACAGATCAGGGGGAAAATATCACCAATAAGTATCAATTTCTATAATTTAAAACAGATATTAATATATTTAAAATATGGCGGTACATACAAAAATAACATATCTAGTGAAATCAAGTGGTAGATAAAGGGATGGAAAGAAAGAACAGAGACAAATCTTATTATCCTGCTACGATAGCACACTGTAATCTCATCTGTTGGGAACCTGAGGCAGGAGGATTGAGTTCAAGGCCAAACTGAGCTACATTCCAACATCCTGTCTCAAAAACAAAAAAATTAGTGTTGCTCAGACTCAACACTATATTTCAAGAAACACAAAAAGTATCTCTTCCATTCATAAATGCAGAAGTAGCATCCTGTCACAGATAAATGAAATTTTGGGCAAAAGGTTTACTATAAAAACATAGCAATGAATAATGCTGCACTCAACAAGTTAGACAAGCTGATCAGTGAAACAGTAGAAGAGAAATACACATGCAGAAATTCACAGAACACCAGTGCATGAAGTCCATTGAGAGAGGAGAACACATCAGTAAAGATGTGTATGACCATTAAGGGAAGGAGAAAGAACCAGAAAGAATTAAACTAGGTATTTCACTTACTTTTTGTCCAAAATTCAACTCTAAGCAAAATAAACTGTTTAAATATGAAAAATGGACATTAAATTCATAACTTTGAAGAAAGAATTTCATGTTTTATAAACAACATTCAAAAAGAGATGGCTCTATAAAGAACCTATTGGTAAATTAAGTTTCTATTAACAAAAAGTATTAAATGTCTGGAAAGATACATAATAAAGAACTGGGGAATTTTTCAACTGACAGAATACAGTTTAGAATATTTTACAAATGCTTTGTATTTGTAGTTATAGCTGCTACAACTCAGAAACAGGAGGAAGGCAACAGAAAACTAGATAAAATTGAATAGGATTAATTTTTTTAATTAGTAAGATATCCAAATAGTATGTGAAAGAAAACAAGTATGCAACTTCATTTCCAGGGAAGTGAAAATTAAGCCAAATTTTAAAGAAATAGCTATATCCCAACTCATTGGCTCTGAGGTATGATTATAAGAGTTGCACAAACCACTCACAACAGGAAAATGCTGTTTGCATTAGGAACACAAATTAGTACTAACCTATGTGGCTTGACAGTACTGACAAGTTGAAGACTTCATCTCCCAAGTTACAAAATCTCTCTTCAGTATATGCCTCAGAGAAATGAGCCTTTCACACACCCAGCAAAAGACAGGTGAGGTTCATAACTATACAGATGTTCAAAAGGGACAAGACGAACACATCATGGCATTTCTAAAACAATACACTGCATTGGTGACAATACACAAGCTACAGCAGGGTGTAGAGTCTTGGGGGAGGTCTGCAAGCAACACTGAGCAGCACAGAAAAGGCATGTTCAATAAGACAAAATGATGTATCTCTACTACTCTCAGTGATAAAGGTAGGAAAAAAACCACATATGCTACCATCACAATGCTAATGCTAGTGGTCATCTTTAAGGGATGGAGTGAAAAGTTTTAATTGGAAAGAGAGGTGGGAGTAGATAGGCTGCTGAGTAACATATAACATACTCTATAATACGACTTGTGCAGTGTTAACACGGGGCTGATATTATAATTATTCTTCACATCATCCTGGACCAGTTACATAATTTGCAGAGCCCACAAAATGAAAATGATGAATTATGTGAGAAAAATGAATGGAGAAATGGTTTTTATTCAGGGGTGTCCACCTGTCACAGTTTTCACACTTCCTCGGACCCCCCTGCTCATCTTAGACTTCCCTTGCTCCAGCAGCCAGGCTCAACACGAAGGAAGAGTTAGTTCAAGCCACTTGGTAGAATCCAACAACAGATGATCAAGTCCCTGTCTCAGTAAAGGAGGAAGGGGGTTGGCAGGAGGTAGGACTATCAAGAGTCAGACTTCAAGCTTCCAGAGGATGTCTCATCATTGCAGCAGACTAAGAACACAACACCAACTTGAAAGCAAAGCTATAAAGTTATTAAGAATGACAAGGTCACAAGGTATTAAATCTTGCAAGGACAAGATCATATGCCCATGAAACCAGCCTGCATGTGTGTGTGTGTGTATGTGTGTGTGTGTGTGTGTTTGTGTTCTGCACATTTCACATTTCTGCATGCTTGATATACTGTGTATATGTGAATATAACTGTATTACACATTTCATATTTCTGCATGCTTGATATACTGTGTATATGTGAATGTAACTGTATGTAGGACAAGGAAGAATACATATCTACCCCTGTGTTTGACAGTTCCCTGGACAATGGCCTGAGCAGAAGGATGCTGAGGAGACCTGAATTGATGGGATATTAAATTTTCGGATTGGACATACTACTGCCACTTACTTACCAAAATGTTCATATACATAAATGTGGACCTGCATATTTACAGGCTGTTTTATAAATTAAGTATTTATACTTAAGATCACAGGCAATTAACTCCACAGCATGCAAAGTAATTTAACATAATTGTCCTTGGCTATAAATTTGATGCCAAGAACCTCCTACTCTTTGATTCTAGCTTCTTCCACTAAGTTGGAACTGGAAAAAAAATACTGTTTTGATAGGACAATTTATAAAATCTAATAAAATGAATACACATATATTAAATCTTCTAACACATTAATTCAGATTGAAGATAAGACAGTGATAAAGTAGGCACTTTACAATTGTCATCAAGTGGTGTATAGTTTCATTCCAAAGTTCTTTGACCTTTAGTCACCTTAATTTTTTTCATTCTTTTTAAAATATTTATTGAACATTTCCTATATGCTAAGTGTTATGAAGATAATATAAGTACAGAAATAAATGGTCAAGGTCATTTGGAGCACACAGTCAAAAGCTATGCTCAAAAACCACAGACTATGGATTTTTATAAACACATAAAATGTATCCAAAATTGAAATGTGTGGGAAGCTCCCCTAGCCACCAGATGTTAAAAGCTTAATGGGAAAGGTTATATAAAACATATTACTAGTGACTTTATGTATTGATTATATATAGAAATGATATATTTAGCTATATCAATTAAAATGTGTTTAAATTTTATTTCACCTCCTCTTCACCTTTTTAATGTATATACTAGAAAATACTAAACTACAACTTTCCTGAGCTTCTACTCTACATCATGGGTCTGAACATGTTCTCTCTCAATCTTGCCATCAGATGTATGAATGAATTCTCTACCTATAATTTTAAAATGTTATATCTAAAACTATTTCAAATTATAAACATCTGAAATTCACTCTTGTTACCATTAATATTTATTGGCTATATACTTAGTCTGCCTCGAAATTTCAGAAATTAGACTATGCAATTATATAAGCCCTTTTTGTGACAGCCATAATGAGCAGGAAACTATCTTTATCAAGACACACCTATTATTGTAATGATCTGAAAACTGTTCCCTCACATCTCACAAGTCCCTGAAAGATTTCTTGGGCCCTTTGTATTACAGCATTCTTCTCCCCCAGCATGAACATTGTGTGATTGTTTAGAACTCAGCACTTTAGGAATATTTTCTCATATTCTCATAGAGAGGAGGCAAGGTTTCTATTCAGATAATAAAATTCTTTCATGAATTACCTATTAAGGAAAATAGTGGAGAATCATACTAGAAAGGCATTTTTACATTAAATTATTAATGTGTTAAAAGAACAACACAAATCAACTTCTAAATCAGCATTAAAACTCACATTTCAAAGCTATATAACACACAATAACCATATTGGTATTTGTGAGACTGACTGAAAAAATTTCACTGTAAAAATGATGCAAAGAAATGAGAAATGTCATGCCGGGCATGGTAGCACACGTCTTTAATCCTAGCACTCAGGAGGTAGAGGCAGGCAGATCTCTGTGAGTTCAAGGCCAAAGTAAGTCCAGGAGAGCCAGTGCTACACAGAGAAACCCTGTCTCAAAAAAAAAAAAAAAAAAAGAAAGAAAAGAAAAGAAAAAAAAGAAACGTCATATTTAATACAAAGATCAAAACTATCAAAAAAATAAAAAGGAATATGTATACTACCTATTATATGTTCTACAAAACATTCAACTTACAACCGTTTCCTATGCTGAATCACTGGCCATCCTATATACTAATCCTACAATAATCAAATGATAGCTGTCATAAACATATTTGAGAGAATATGAACATATGTAAACTGAAATAAATATGGAAATGAAATCAGCAGTATGATGCTGGGTCTGGGTGACATTCAGCAGTAGAGCAGGCATGCAGCATGGTCAGGTCCTCAGACTTTATCTGTAGCACCATGTATACCCCATATGTGAATGCACACATTCACACATGCTAAACATACCCTGACACTTAGGTGATGAGGCTTAGGCTGTTCACAAGCTTAATGATTCTTAGCTCCTCAAATGAAAAATTAGAAAATTTAAGATGTACTGTGCATAAAAATCTGAAAATCAAAAGATTGTGTGTGTGTATGTATCCCATGTGACAAAAATTATATTCTTTTTATATTAAAATAAATGTGTTATAAACATCTAACCTTTCATTGATATTTTGAGAAGTCATTATAGCAAAAAAAAAACATTTAAAATATACTAAATTCTATTCTTTTCAGGTATCTTAGTGCACTCTAATAGTGAAATTATACCAGTGAGTGAAAATAAGAAGGCATTTGATGATTACAGTAAAATTCTGGAGATGGGTGGTCATATAATTAACAGGGTTGTAGCAATGACTATCCGATGCATTCAGGTAAGCTTCATATATCACTTGTGGTTAAATAACAGATCCTTGTATAAAGTTAAACCTGTGGTTATTTTTATGTATTTTATACTTCTAAAATGAGTAAAGAATCCTTAGTTCCCTCCCTTATCTTTGTTATCCTTATACCCTACAGGAAGGTTGGGGCAAAGATTATTTCTCTCCGATACTGACCATTCCAGGAGGGCATACAGGAGAAGTAGGTAAGGGATGCCATTCAGCACAAGGGGTAGGTGGGGAGTAATGTTATAAGCATTGAGAGAAGATGAAATGGATATTTTCTGCAATTAATCAAATAATATTAGACTTAACTTTAAAAAATATGCAAATTTGTATTGCTATAAGTTTTTAAAAGATGAAAAAAGCAAAGTATTAAGGAAATAAAACAAGCTAGTAATCATGGTTGTGAGAAAGCAGAGCATTAATGGAAAGATGATTTTCTCCAAACATTATTTAATAAGGCTGTATGTATGTATTATGAAAGTGAAATATATAAATTTGATATTTATCTGAATTTAATATAAACATATGAGAAAAACTTTTGACTATTTGAAATTATCTTTGCTGCTAACACAATTATTCATATGGTATTCTTTGAGATTCCATGAGCCTAATACTTTATTGACTGTCCTAACAAAAATGTAATTCATTTTATTGGGAGAAGGTTCTACTATATTGATAAGTCAATCACGCCATATATATTCATATCTAGAAAACATCCACACATATGCACATAAATATATATTGGTAGACTAGGAAAGAACTAATAAAAGAGAGAAAATAGAAAGGGTGTTGTTAGGCTACTTAAAAAAAAAATCATGGTTTTTAAGTAGAAATTCTAGACAAATAGGAAGATGTGTGAGCCATGAAAAAAAAAACCCTCTAAAAATCATGAGGCCACTATGAAATATGGGCTTTCTTGTGTTTGTGAACTGTGTGTGTGTGTGTGTGTGTGTGTGTGTGTGTGTGTGTGTGTGTGTGCTTTCCTGATAAACAAGTCAATTTTTTAAAATTATCTTTTAATATTTAACCAGGATTTTTAGTCCTTGGGTTCACCTTTGAAAAAGAAAGAAATAAAAATCCCCAAAGCTATATTCTTTACAGGAGTATTTTTAATTAAGAATGAAAAAAATTTGAGCTCTATGTATGAAAATATTATTCTAATAAACTATATTACATCCTAATTGAATCACAAAATATAATTAATTGCACAAATGGTTTACAAAATATGAAAACTGGAGTTCAGGGGCCACACAATGTATTGGTGCATAAAGCAAGCCATGACCTGGATTAAATAACTGGTGAAGTTAGTGTAGCTAGAGAATAAATTAAAAACTTGATCTTTTAACTCCCAAGACTCCTCATAGAATTAATTTTTTAATTGAAAATTTTTTGTTATTTAAATTTCACATCATGAACCCTGTTCCCTCCCATTTCCCACCTTCCCCCAGACCCACCCTACACTCTTGAAATCTGTCCCAGCACAAAAAAATAAAATCTCATTTTGGAAGCTTCAGTGTGCCTCAGTGTGTCCCACAATATTCCCTTTGTCCACACATTTTGCCTGCAAATGTTCATTAAAATGACTCCTTGGTCTTGTAGGAGGCCTCTAATTTCTGCTACTTTGTTAATATTGGAACCTCACTATAACTCCTCTCAGATATGCTGTAACTGTCCTGTGTCATGGAGATCCTGTAGTTCTGGGTTGTGGAACTGGCCTCTTCTTGCACTCCAGCAGTTCATCAGTGGGGTAGATGCTGGAGTGGACCAACTCAAAGCCCTGGTTCTGGACCTACAACCCTCAGTTGTACTATGGAAAGGAGCAGGGGCCTGCTCTCCCAATGTAGCATGTGAGGAGCAGGGACAGCTCTCCTGCACTTGTGACCCCCATCTAGACCAGATCTTCTGTTAGACAATGGTGTTGAGGGCAAAAGGGAGGGGAGGAGATCTCTTCCTAGCCAGTGACACCACATAGCAGACTGAAGGCAGGGCTGGCTCTCCCACCCTCACTCCCTCAGGGTTGGCTCACCCACAACTCCCATATCTAGGACCAGCTGTAGTGTGCTACCCAGGCAAAGTGCAGGGCCTGCTCTCTCGAGTGCCACAACATGTGAGGGCAGGAACAGCTCTCTTGCTCTTGTGACCCCATCTGGGCCAGATCTCACCCCAGAGCTGGGTCTCCAAAACCCCCACATCCAGGACCAGGCAGAGTTCTAGTTTCTGGCTTGTTTCCTATCCTGGAAGCCCACCTGGTATTTGCCTGGTAATGATCTGGTAGTCATCACAGGCTATCCCATGGCCCCAACATTGTGTTGGTATCCAGCTTGTTTTTCTTTTCCCCTTCCAGGAATGATAGGTTACTATTCATTCAGATGTTCATAGGTCAGAACACTGAATTACATTTAGCCTCTCTCCTCTCTGCCAGCTACTGATGCACATGTGACATAGCAGCCACATCTGCAATGACCCTAGGGGGCAATAGAATTAATTTTTAAAAGTTGTTAGACTTTACAAATTCTCATGGATTATCAGTACTATTCTTAAGTAAAGTATTGAGGTGCTATCTGGCTCTCTATACCATAACATGAAAGAGCATATATGAGATGATGGATCGAAGGCAAAGTCACTAAACAAAAAGGGCTAAAAAGATTGAGAAGCTAATGAGTTAGAGATCTTATTTACACAGATAGCAAAATTGCCAAGAATGATGACAAGCATTAGAGAGACTGACAAGGGTCCCCATGGCTACATTTTCTATATGAGAAGGTGGGCACAAATGAATAATTACTGCAAGAAGCAAGCTAATGGAGAATGTCATTGGATGACATGAGAGTCAAAGCTGAGAATTTTAGAAGAGAGGAGAGAATGGTCCAGAAGTGGCAGTGATGAGGACCAAGGAGGACACTCACCACTCTCCCATTTCCAACCACGAATGTCTGTTTTAAGGGTGAGGGTGAGGGTGGAAGAGATTAGCACCACATTAGAGAGCTGCAGAAGAAATGCTCTCAAGACAGACTTTGGTTAAGTCTAAAGTAGGGAGGAAACACTTTAAGAAGGTAAAAGATTTTTTTTTGGTCATTCAATATGAGCCCAGGCAGCACAGTGGACAGACTCCAGAGTGAGAGAGGTGGTAGTGAGGTCATAAGAGAGACATGGAGTTACTGACAGCAGACCTTAACATTCACAGGTTCACATCTGTAGAACATATATCATATGGAGTTGTAGTGGGTACTTCAGGACATTTTCCCTGAGGGATTCAAGACTGTGAACTGGGAAAAACCACTGTTCTTCTGTTAACAGTCTATAGAAAAGCTAATTGGCCTCAGATAAAGAAAGGTCATGTCTGACTATCTACTCCTTTCCTAAATAGCAATTCTTCATCATTCCTTCCTTGAGAACCACACATATAAAACAAACCCACGTTGCTGAAGGGATCATCATCAAGCCTCACAATTTGTCAATTAAGGCAGTGTGGGCTTTTTGACTCAGCTCCTTCCTTCCAGAGTTTCTTTTGAAATAGTCTGTTAACACCTTTCTAAACAAGAATTCCTGCCATGGTTCAATTTTCTTATTAAGAAAGAGTTTTGAAATCCCTGGTGAAAACCGTGTCTATTGGAATATCAAATTAGAAGTGACTTATCGAATGTACTAACGTAGGAAGGCAAATGGGCAGATTGAAGGTCTTGAGCAAGAAGACTACAATGATGATAGCAGAAACAGGTGTCTATATAAAGGGCCAAAGTGCTCAAACTGTGCAGGTTGTGTTCTAAGATTGTTCAAAATGTAGGCTATATACCACGTAGTTACTCCTATTGTACCTTTGAGTTAATTCATTTGGAAACTTTTACTAATAACTGCAGCTCAGTTTTGGTGACCATCAGATGTGTGCCACACACCTCACAAGCATGCACTAATCATACTGTTTGTTGTTATTATTAACCTTCATGCATCCCATGAAGAAACAGCCATCAAGTAATTCAGTAATTTGGACAAGGCTTCCAATGCCATTCCTAGCAAGCATGCTGCTCAACCATTTTAAAAGGTGAACTTCAAAACTCAATACCCTCCCTAGTCATCCATTTATGTTTCAAACAAATTGATAGAAATCAGGATTGGTCTTGATTAGTATGATCTAGTTTTCTTTCATTTTTCTTTCAATGAAAATGATGGTTTGGGGGGGATCCAAGATGGCGGCGGCCCACTCGGACGTATTTTGATCTCAGGGGAAATAGTCAAAGGGCGGCGGGTGTTGCAGGATGCTGTACAAACGGGTCTGGGGGGGGCTCAACCCCCCCTGGGCCTCACCCAACTACCCAGGGAACACTGGGAGTCCCTGGGCAAGACGCTCCCTTCCACTCTCGGACATGCACGGAAGCCTCTGAATCCAGGAATTGGGATCCCCCCTTCCCCACCAGGAGAGACTCACCAGGTAAATTAAAATCTAATACCCAGCCGGCAGATGCAGAGATAATCTCCAGCCTGCTGGGCACCCCCAGGTCTCGCACAGCCAATCCAGCTATCTAGCAAAAGGTTGCGACCCCTGGAAGTGCATTCAGATAGGTTGCAGAGGGCCATCAGACTGCAGATTGCAACCCACTGCAGTATACAGGAACTTAATCAAGTGTGACGTCACTGCTAGTCTCCAGACCCGGGCCATTGGAAAGCCAAGGCTATTGGAGGTGAAAACAGATTTATCCACTGCAGAAGCCAACCCTGGGCAAACTGTGAGGTATTTGCAAGTGCTGTATATCGGACTTATTTACAAGTACTGGCCCTTTCGGCTGGGAACCAGAGCTTATGTGTACACAGCTCCACCCCCTGAATTAGTTAGGTCTCCACCTAGGAGGCGGGGCTGAATGACTCACCATACAGGGGTGGAGTAAGGCAATTCGACTTCTACACCAAAGCGCCCCCTATAGACCCAAGTCCAGAAGACGGCTAGAAATTTCCAATGACCAGAGGCCCCAGACCAAAAAAAAAAAAAAAAAAAAAACCAGAGCAGAATGACTCCAACAAAAGAAAACAATGCTATTTCATTGAGCCCAGACCACCTCACCACAGCTGAAACGCATGAAAATGAGGACAATTCTACATTATGGAAAGTGATAGAGTCCCTTCAAGAAGAATTAAACCTATGAAGGAATTCAAAGAAGCCACAATTGCACATACAAAAGCAATAGAAAACACCATAAGAGAACTTCAGAACAAGGTGAGACAACTTGAACAAGAAAAAGAGAGGGCAATGGAAGACTTCTAGGCAAAGACATGCAAACTGGAGCAGGAAATGTACAAAACAAATAGAATCATTCAAGAAATGAAAATGGAAATAGAAACAATAAAGAAAACACAGTCAGAGTTAAAAATGGAAATAGAGAATCAAGGGAAGAGAACAGGAACTATAGATTTGAGTACCAAAAATAGGATTCAAGAGATGGAAGACAAAATCTCAGGCATGGAAGATTCGATGGCAGAAATCAATACAACATCCAAAGAAAATGAGAAAGCTAAAAAATCTCTCATCCACAATATCCAATAAATCAAGGACTCAATGAAAAGACGGAACCTAAGAATTATAGGCATAGAGGAAAGAGAAGACTCCCGACTCCATGGTCCAGGAAATATCTTCAGCAAAATCATAGAAGAAAACTTCCCAAACCTAAAGAAAGAGATGCCAGTAAAAATCCAAGAGGCTTACAGAACACCAAACAGATTAGATCAGAAAAGAAATTCCTCTCGCCACATAATAATAGAAACTGCAAATGTAGAGAACAAAAAAAGGATATTAAAAGCTATAAGAGAAAAAGGCCAAGTCACATACAATGGCAGACCCATCAAAATTACACTTGACCTCTCCTCAGAAACTTTAAAGGCTAGAGAGGCCTGGACAAATGTCCTACAAACCCTGAGAAAACGGAGGTGCCCAGCCAGACTACTATACCCAGAAAAACTCTCTATCAACATAGAAGGAGAAAACAAGATATTCCATGACAAAATCAAATTTAAACAATATCTACCCACAAACCCAGCCCTATGGAAGATCCTAGAAGGAAAT
Source organism: Lophiomys imhausi (assembly GCA_907164525.1). NCBI lineage: Eukaryota > Metazoa > Chordata > Mammalia > Rodentia > Muridae > Lophiomys > Lophiomys imhausi. Next base: position 7,781,324 of record CAJQZJ010032401.1, read on the forward strand.
TTCCAACCCAGAGAAGATAACTATATCCAAGAAAACAGAGGAAATAGAAACCTCCACAGCAACTAAACAAAAAGAAATACAAGATGACCAGCTATACCAAAATAATGGGAAATAACAACCCCTAGTCACTAATATCCATCAACATCAATGGACTCAACTCCCAATAAAAAGACACAGACTTACAGACTGGATCCGTAAACAAGACGCATCTTTTTGCTGCATACAAGAAACACATCTCACTACTGAAGATAGACACTATCTCAGACTAAAGGACTAGGAAAAGGTTTTCCAAGCAAATGGACCCAGTAAACAAGCTGGAGTAGCCACCATAATATCAAACAAAATAGACTTCCAATTGAAATTAATAAAAAAAAAAACAGAGAATGGCATTACATACTCGTTAAAGGAAATATTCAGCAGGAGGACATCTCAATATTGAATATCTATGCCCCAAATACAAAGGCACCTACATTTATAAAAGAAACATTTTAAAACTTAAATCGCACATCGATCCAAACACTTTAGTAGTGGGAGACTTCAACACCTAACTCACAACTATGGACAGTTCATCAAGACAGAAGCCAAACAGAGAAATAATGAGTTTAACAGAGATCATGAACCAAATGGAACTAACAAATATCTACAGAATATTGCACCAAACACAAAAGAAAACACCTTCTTCTCAGCACCTCACGGAACCAAAATCGACCATATAGTTGGACACAAGGATAGCCTCAACAGATACAAGAAAATTGAAATAATCCCTTGTATCTTATCAGACCACCATGGAATAAACCTGGACTTCAATAGCAAGAGAATCAACAGAAAGTCTACACACACATGGAAATTGAACAACTCTTCACTGGAGGACCACTGGGTCAGGAAGAAATAAAGAAGGAAATCAAAGACTTCTTAAAATCCAACGAAAATGAAGACACAACATACCCAAACCTATGGAACACAATGAAAGCTGTGCTACGAGGAAAATTCATAGCACTAAGTGCCTTCAAAAAGAAAATTGTGACAGCTCATATTAGCGAATTAACAGCTAAACTGGGTGATTTGGAAGAAAAAGAAGCAAACACTCCCAAGAGGAGCAGAAGGCAGGAGATCATCAAACTTAGGGCTGAAATCAACAACATAGAAACAAAAAGAACTGTACAAAGAATCAATGAAACCAAGAGTTGGTTCTTCAAGAAAATCAACAAAATAGACAGACCCTTAGCCAAATTAACTAAAAGACAGAAGGAAAAAACGCAAATCAACAAAATCAGAAATGAAAAGGAAGAAATAACAACAGACATTGAGTAGATCCAGAGAATATTTGGATCCTACTTTAAAAATCTATACTCCATCAAATTTGAAAACGTAAGTGAAAAGGACAATTATCTTGATAGATTCCACCTACCGAAGCTAAATCAAGACTAGATAAACAGATTAAACAGCCCTATAACCCCTAAAGAAATAGAAACAGTCATTAAAAATCTCCCAACCAAAAAAAGCCCAGGGCCAGATGGCTTTAGCACGGATTTCTACTGGACCTTCAAAGAGGAGCTAACACCAATACTCTTGAAACTCTTTCACCAAATAGAATCAGAAAGAACATTGCCAAACTCATTCTATGAGGCCACAGTCACCCTGATTCCTAAACCACACAAAGACCCAACAAAGAAAGAGAACTTCAGACCAATCTCCCTCATGAACATAGATACAAAAATACTTAATAAAATACTAGCAAACCGAATTCAAGAGCACATAAAAAGTATCATACACCATGATCAAGTAGGCTTCATCCCAGGAATGCAGGAATGGTTCAACATACGAAAGTCTATCAACGTAATTCACCATATAAACAAGATGAAAGAAAAAAAACCATATGATAATCTCACTAGGATCTAGAAAAATATTTGACAAAATCCAACACCCCTTCATGGTAAAAATTTTGGAGAGAACGGGCATACAAGGAACGTACCTAGAAAAAATAAAGGCAATATACAGCAGGCCAGTAGCCAACATCAAAGTAAATGGAGAGAAACTTGAAACATTTCCTCTAAACTCAGGGACAAGACAAGGATGTCCACTTTCACCATATCTCTTCAATATAGTACTTGAAGTTCTTGCTAGGGCAATAAGACAACTAAAGAAGATCAAAGGGATAAATATTGGAAACGAAGAAGTCAAATTATCCCTATTTGCAGATGATATGATAGTATACATAAGCAACACCAAAAATTCTACCAGAGAACTCTTACAGCTGATAAACACCTTCAGCAAAGTGGCTGGATACAAAATTAATTCAAATAAATCAGAAGCCCTTCTTTATAAAACAAACAAATGAGCTGAGAAAGAAATAAGGGAAACAACACCTTCACAATAGCCACAAACAACATAAAGTACCTGGGAGTAACTCTAACCAAGCAAGTAAAGGACCTGTACAACAAGAACTTCAAGCCCTTGAAGAAAGAAATGGAAGAGGCCTTTAGAAGATGGAAAGATCTCCCATGCTCATGGATAGGTAGGACCAGCATAATAAAAATGGTCATCCTACCAAAAGCAATATATAGATTCAATTCAATTCCTATCAAAATACCAACACAATTTTTTATAGACTTGGAAAGAACTATTCTCAATTTCATGTAGGACCAGCATAATAAAAATGGTCATCCTACCAAAAGCAATATATAGATTCAATTCAATTCCTATCAAAATACCAACACAATTTTTTATAGACTTGGAAAGAACTATTCTCAATTTCACATGGAACAACAAAAAGCCAAGAATAGCTAAATCAATCCTGTACAATAAAAATACATCTGGAGGTATCACCATCCCAGATTTCAAGCTGTACTACAGAACAATAGTTGTAAAAACAGCATGGTATTGGTATAGAAACAGACAAGTAGATCAATGGAATTGAATTGAAGACCCAGAAATAGACCCACACACTTATGGTCACCTAATTTTTGACAAAGAAGCCAAAGTGGCACAATGGAAGATGGACAGCATCTTCAACAAATGGTGCTGGTCCAACTGGATGTCCACTTGTAAAAGAATGAAATTAGACTCATACTTATCACCTTGTACAAAACTTAAGTCCAAGTGGATCAAAGACCTTAACATAAGGCTGGTCACACTAAATCTACTAGAAGAAAAAGTGGGAAAAACCCTTGAACTCATTGGCACAGGTGACAACTTCCTGAACAGAACACCAACAGCTCAGGACCTGAGATCAACAATCAATAAATGGGACCTCATGAAACTGAAAAGCTTCTGTAAGGCAAAAGACACTATCATTCGAACAAAACGGCAGCCTACAGACTGGGAGAAAATCTTCACCAACCCCACATCTGACAGAGGGCTAATATCCAATATCTACAAAGAGCTCAAGAAATTAAATGCCAAGAAACCAAATAATCCAATCAAAAAATTGGGGACAGAGCTAAATAGAGAATTCACAAAGGATGAATCCCTGATGGCTCAGAGACACTTGAAGAAATGCTCAACATCCTTAATCATCAGAGAAATGCAACTCAAGATGACTCTGCGATTCCATCTCACACCTGTCAGAATGGCTAAGATCAAAAGCTCAAATGAGAGCACATGCTGATGAGGGTGTGGAGAAAGGGGTACCCTACTCCATTGCTGGTGGGCGTGCAGGCTTGTGCAACCACTATGGAGGTCAGTCTGGCGATACCTTAGAAAACTTGGACTAGTTTGCCTCAGGACCCAGCCATACCACTTCTGAGTATACACCCAAATGTCTCCTCATGGAATCATAAGGAAGTTTCCTCATCTATGTTCATAGCAGCCTTATTTGTAATAGGTGGAAACTGGAAACAACCCAGATGTCCCTCAACCGAAGAATGGGTTAAAAAACTGTGGTACATATACACAATGGGATATTATTCAGCTATCAGGAACAATGAAATTATGCAATTTGCAGCCAAATGGATGGATCTAGAAAAGCTCATCCTGAGTGAGCTAACCCAGACTCAGAAATATGCATATGGCATCTATTCACTTATAGTAGGATTTTAGCTATATAGTAGGGGATATCGATACTACAACTAACACACCAAAGGGAATATGGACATAGACTCTTTATTTTTTATTTTTTTATTTTTATTTTTATTTTTTTTCTATTTTTTATCCTTTTTTATCTGTTTGTCTGCTTATTTGTTTGTTTGTTTTTTAGTCCTCTCTCCTGGGGAATGAGACACTTTTCACTGGTGGTACTGCCTCGTAGACCCCCAATGAATGAGGAGGTTCTTGGCCCTCATACGATTTCTGAACTGAGATGAGGGACTGTTATATAGGGACACCCCACCCCAGGGAAATGGAATGGAAGGGTTAGGGTGTAAAGAAAAAAGATGAAATGTGAAGTTTTGGTCTTTTGCTACTAATTGTCATAAACTGTTTTGGATAATTAAGATATGCAATCTAACAGTCATGCAAGCCGGTCATTTGATTAGGTACTATGACATCCTTTTATAGTTATTTTCTAAGCTAATCAGAAATAAAGCTGCTAAGAGACAAGCAACATCTGCTTATCCTAATATAAGAGATATATAGGGCCTCTTCAAAAACCTCAGGAGATCTGCAGAATATGGCATTCAAAGATGTTTTCTTAACTTCAGATTTTTTTTTATGTCGAGACATATCAACTCCTGACAGCACCCCCTATTCTACTCCAAATAGAAGATGAGCATTGAAGAATCTCCAGTGGCAGATGATTGAATTAGTCGCAAGCCTATCTCTTGGCAGGAAAAACTGCTCCAACTGTAGACAGAATGCTGTCCAAAAAGGACAAAACTTGGAAGCAGGTAAGTCGACAGCCTGGCTCTGCCAAGACAGGGTAGGCAAGTCCTTCATAACCCCTGCTCTGCAATCAATGTCTGTCAGAGAAACGGGGCCAAATGACTGAAGATCGATGCTGTAATGTATGGAGAGAAAATGGGAACTGTCCAGGCAGCCACTGGTATGTCATTTCTTAGTATTGGAAGCTGCAGGCCCTGTACTTCCTATAAAATCAGATCTATTTATCCCTCTCAGGTCTCTGAGGTGGTTGAAGAACAGATACCTAGAGTCTCATAATTAAATTTTGAGTTGTTTAGGAGTCAAGAGAGTGTTGTAGATCTAGGATGATGCTTTAAAATTGTGTTGCAAGTTAGTATGAATGTTGAGTTAGATATAGAACTTCAAACTCATGGAGATGGTTAGATAGTAGAAAGTTAAAGTCAGGTACCAAATACATATGGACTGGACCTTGGGAATGTACGTTAAGCCATATAACACTCATAACTGTGGCCTAATTACCTCTGTTGTTTTGTATTGTATCTATTATTATAAGAGAAAGAACCATTTGTTGGACTGAAAAGGGGAACTGTTGGGGGAAATAAGATATACCTTAAATTTCAAAAAAAATGGGAGAAGAATGGGGGGTTGAAGGTGGGAGGTTGGGACTGGAGGGGGGAGTAGGGAGGGGAATGCGATTGAGCTGTAACTTGAAGAAATAAAAAATAAATTATTTAAAAAAAGAAAATGATGGTTTGTTCTTAAAATGTTTTAGAAATGTTTAAGATTTTAGGAAATGATCATATACTTCAGAGGAAACAAACTATGTTCTTTTACTGTTTAAGTCACATTATTTTTTAATTAACTTCAGTAAATACTTCCTATGATTACTGGAGACACACTTCAGAAGATAGGCAAATTATAATAGTAAAAGCCTGTGTCATGCAGATTTTTAGAGAACATCATGAAAATGAGCTTTAAAAGTATTTTTAAAATACTCAGTTTTTCAACAAAGACACAATGCAGTGAATGAATTATTTTATAACAAAAATTAACATTTTTCACATTTTGTTTTATAAAAAAAAATAAATCACTGGTCCCAAGCCTTTAGACATTTCTGTTTTAGTCTGTTGTTGTTGTTATTTTAGGAAATTTTATTTCAATTAAAAAATAATGATAAAACATTAGCTACAAATCTACTCATAATGGAGATACATTTTACTTTAAAGGAGAAAGGAACAGCAGCCGATAGCATTCAGAAATTATGGATTTATTGCAACTTTTATACTTTCAGAATATGCAACTTTCTGACTCTGACTGATATTAGATGAGTGTTGGGAGACCTGTGATATGAAATGAACCATTTGCAGGAGAGTCTGGCTTTAAGACATAGAACTGCAAAGCATTTCACATGAGTTAATGACACCTTCACTTCAGCCCACTTACAGTCATCACTTTTTAAAAAACATTAAAAAATAGTGCCAAGTATTTTATTTTCCAAAACTCTTTTTACTTTAGGCACTTTTACAATTGTTCTGTGTCTTACTACTCTCTAGAATGAAGTAACACACAGATACATTTTGGCAATTGCTTCATTTGGGTGCCTTCTCCTTTTCATTTGTATCCATCTAGTAATGCATTTATTCATTGGACACATGTTAATGCCTAGTATGTGGTAGGTGCTTTGAAAGGGATGAAGAATCTTTTGCTGTCATGCTTGGTTATGTTAGTACATACTTCAGATATTTCAAAAGAATATTTTGTGTTGGAACAACTTCTAACAAACTTTGAAAGTATTACATAGGTGGCTGCAATTCTGCTCTTTTCCATTCGATTTCACAATAATCTGTAGCTGAGATTCTGTCGCCAAACATTTTAGAAAGGTCTTCCATATTTTGTGTAGCACTAAACAGACAATGTTTGAGCCTTTGTATAGTCTTTGTACATACAGAAGAAAAAAGACTTGACTGGGCTGCAACATTCAAGTTAAAGTCGTAAGAATTGTTGACCAATCTAATGAGTTAAAAAGCCCTTCTTCCACATGAATGTGTGATTTAAGTTATTTAAGGATATCGTCAAACTTTGGAAATTATGAATAAGTCTAAAGGTCACAGAATTAGTACAACTTAAGTGTGTCATTGTGAGGGGCTGTAAGCCTCAGGTTTGACATTAGATTTCAATATAATGATTTGTATTGAAAAATATTACATTCATTAAACCCTATATTTCATGTCAATATTTCCCAGCATTTACTTCTGTATATAGATGCTAAGTCCTAAATATTTTTTCATTTATTTGTGGGAGTACACACACTTAGGTGAGCACATGTGTGGAAGCCAGGGAGAACTTGCATGAGTCAGTTTTTTCCTTCAGCAGTGTGGGTTTTAGGGATTAACCTCAGGTCATCCAGCTTGACAGCAGGTGCTTTTAACAGTTAAGCCGTCTTGCTAGCCTAGTCTAGAATATTCCATTCCAGACTCCCACTGTGACTCTTATATTATTTTGTTACCCTGGGGCCTCAAATTATCTGATCTAAGTCCCAAAAGAATGTTATCAATGGGGCAATATAAAAGTTAAAGTTCTAGACATTTTAGTAGTTTGAGTAATTACTGGTTACATATGAAAATGTTCTTCACAGAAATGAAGTTTGGAAATGTCCCTTGAAGCTTCACATCATAAACCAAGCAAAGGATGGCAAAATTGAACTGAAATAATATTTTAAACATAGTACCGTGCTTCCCAAGGAGAAGTTAGTTTTCCAAACATAAAATTTCCTTTTAAAACCAAAGTTGTTGGAAGCAGGTAAGTCGACAACCTAGCTCTGCCAAGACAGGGTAGGCAAGTCCTTCATAATTCCTGCTCTACAATCAATGTCTGTCAGAGAAACGGGGCCAAACGACTGAAGATCGATGCTGTAATATATGGAGAGAAAATGGGAACTGTCCAGGCAGCCACTGGTATGTCATTTCTTAGTTTGGGAAGCTGCAGGCCCTGTACTTCCTATAAAATCAGATATATTTATCCCTCTCAGGTCTCTGAGGTGGTTGAAGACTAGATAGCTAAAGCCTCATAATTAAATGTTGAGTTGTTTAGGAATCAAGAGAGTGTTATGGATTTAAGAAGATGTTTTTAAAATTGTGATGCAAGTTAGTATGAATGTTGAGTCAGATATAGAACTTTAAACTCATGGAGCTGGTTAGATAGTAGAATGTTAAAGTCAGGTGCCAAATACATATGGACTGGACATTGGGAATGTATGCTAAGCCATATAACTCTCATAATTGTGGCCTAATTACCTCTGTTGTTTTGTATTGTATTTATTATTATAAGAGAAAGAGCCATTTGTTGGACTGAAAAGGGGAGCTGTTGGGGGGAAAGATATACCTTAAACTTAAAAAAAAGGGAAGGGGATGAGTGGGTTGAGGCAGAAGAGGGTGGGAGGATGGGACTGGAGGGGGGAGTAGGGAGGGGATTGCGATTGAGATGTAACTTGAAGAAATAAAAATTTAAAAAAAAAGAAAAGAGCAAAGAATAGAAAAAAAACAAAGTTGTAGAAAAGAGCTTTCTCTTAATAACATTCTGCAGCTTAAGAACATGAGTAACAAGTTAAAAGAAGTAACACTACAACACCGTTTCCTTAAGTCAATACCCCTCCTAAGTCTACACACAAATTCTATATTTTTAAAAGATCCAACTTCTCAAATTTAAATAAAGTAACAAAAATTAGTTCTCAGTAGTTGTCTCCAAAATCTCTTTTATCGCTCGATACAGTATTTTAAATGAAATAATAAACAAGTGCCTTTGTTTAATACTAACTCTTGGGGCTGGAGAGATGGCTCAGAGATTAAGAGCATTGACTGCTCTTCCAAGGTTCTAAGTTCAATTCCTGGCAACCACATGTTGGCTTACAACCATCTATAATGAGATCTGGTGCCCTCTTCTGGCCTGCAGGAATACATGCAGACAGAACATTGAATACATAATAAATCTTGAAAAAAAAAAGTAACTAAGACAAATCTAAAGCTCATCCTGAATGAGCTAACCCAGACTCAGAAGGATGCACATGCCATCTATTCACTTCTAATTGGATTTTAGCCATATAGTACAGGATAACTATACTACAACCAATGCACCAAAGGGAACAGGAACATAGACTTTGTTTCCTGTCAATGAGACACTTTGCCCTAGTGGCGCTGCCTTGTAGGCTCCCAGTGTACGAGGAGGCTCTTGGCCCTCATATGACTGCTGATCTGGAGCAGGGAACTGATATGTAGGGACACTCCACTCCAGAGGAGTGTGATGGAAGGGAGGGGGTAGAAGGTGGGAGGTGTGACTGGGAGGGGTGGAAAGAGGGTACTGTGATGGAGATGTAACCTGAAGTAATAAATAAACATTTAAAAAATTACTAACTCTTTGGTTAATACAATGAAAATCACCATGGCTCGCAGCATTTGCCTAGTAAAACTCACCAGATTCTTTCAGAAGTCTGGAAGAGGCCAGATTTTGTAAAGGCCAATTGAAGTAGGAATGGAAAGCGTCCAACATTCTGTTTCCAAAACACAGAGTTAAAACTTGAGTCATTCAGTACCCTTGTCTGGCGATGTAAACCCCCATGCCTAATGTTACAGAATTAAAGGCTAGTCATAGATGCTCCAGACTACAGGACTAGACGTGTAGCATCCTAAGGGTCCTGGAGAGTTTGGGTAAAACCAGGAACAGCACCTTTATGAGTAAGCCCCACCCAACCAAAATCAGGAAAACAAGCATCACGTCCACTTTTCATTGTTTCATAAGAGAGTTTTAAATCATGTTTTCCTAAGGTCAGTTGTAAGGATTCAAACATGTCTCTTAGATTGCGTCAAGGACCATGTGGACAATTTAGAAAATGTAAATAACTAAAGAAAAGAAAAAAATCTCCTCCAATTCCATCACTCTGACATTTTGCTAATTATTTCAAACCTAGAGTTTGTCATAGTCTAGGTATTACTTAAGCTTTCTGTATCCCCTACCTGATTTAATTCTCTCAACAAGCATTTGCAACTGTATGAACTAAGAACTTACTAATTTTATACATGAAGGAACTAAAATGCATAAGGGTGAACTTAGGCAGGTACGCTTAAGTAATTATATTACACTGTTTTATTCTAACTTCACTTGACATAATTAGCTGTATATGTATAATATATTCATACACTTTCAATGTTTATATGGATATAAGGGCAAAGTAACTTTCTAAATAGTTTTTGCACTTAACATCTTCATCAACATACATAGATTCATGTTGTTACAGTGGACTATTATTTAATGTTGTATTGTATAGACTGAATATACTAATGGTTTATCAGTATTCTAATGGATATTTAGGGTGCTCACACTATTTTACCATTTTTAAAAAGGCTCTTAAACCTTTGGGCATTCTCATTTGTACACCTCTTCAATTCCCTGTTTGGTATAAATGCCTAGAGATAGAATTGTTGCCTAGGTGTCATATGAGTGTTACAGAGGTTTTAGTATTTAAAATGTTTTCCTAAGGGGAAAAAAACAATAGCATGTATGGGGGAAGAGACTATGACCATCCTGGACAGAGCTTGACATTATATGTGGTGTAGGCACTACATAAAAAGTTACACAAAGATACGAGATTAACCCATCTCCTCTTCCTGTCACACATATGACATATCCATAGATTTGGTCAAGGACTGGGGTGATTCCACTTGAAATTCTAAAATAGGATTTTAGAATTCATTCATATCCTACCAAAGTTGAGGCAAAATGCATTTATTGGACAGTTTGCTTTACTTTCTAATATGTGGACCGTGCCTAAGTATTACTTAATCTTCAATTTAGGACAAATGTTATTTTTTCAACAGTCTCCCACTAATGAAAAATTGTAACAAAAATTAACAATTGATCCCTTTTGGCAAATAGAAAAGAAAACCATTGAGTAAAAATTCAAAGCTGTTTCAGCACAATGGAATGCATGCCAATAATCCTAGCATTTTTGAGGTGAGATGATGAAAATAGTATAGGGGGGATGACATGAGGCAGTTCACTATTGTTCTGTTACTGAACTGGTCAGAAGACCTAAGCTTAGACTGTCAAGTACAACACAGGAAGCTCATCGATGACAAAACTAGTGAGCAAAGTCCAGGCTCACTTGCCTGAATTACAAGGTGAGCTGACAGAAAAACAGCTGTCATACTTTCAGATGCACCAAATATTACTAACAACAGCAAAGCCAGCACTAGTAAATAAGTAGGCAGGTGAATTTCCTTCATGATTAGAAGGTAGCATTTAGAATGTATCCACATTCACCATTACCATCCTAAGATCAGAATTTCGATGCATGATAATCATTAATTTAAAATTTGAAGATACAGTAACGAACTTCACATTCTTAAGCTTAAATGTGAAAATATGGAAGCATTCCATTTTGTTTGCTCATTGCATGCCAAAAATAGAAAAGTGTAGACAAATTAAAGCATCATATGTCAATGAAATACATTATTTCTTATTTTTTGGCCAATTTTATTTGATTCATTCAATACTTATAAAATCCACCTAAGAATGTCGTGTGCCACTTTAACTGTAAATGGTTTCCAAATCATCTTGAAAGAAAATATAGGTGAGAAAAAACGTCTCCCATAAACCACTATGCGACCTGGACAGAAACTCTCCAAGACTCTAGTCAGAAAGCCTGTTAGCAATTCTCTCCCTGACTGCCTGGCTGATTTTATTCTTTTCTTTGTGCAGCCTACAACACCTCTGCTAAGTTTTCTTCTCTGCATGATATGAAGAGTCAGATTTCAATTTAAAAAATAAAAACAAAAACTCAACCTGATGTCTTTTTAAAAAATCTACTGAAACACGAGCTTTCAAACTACCTGAATCACCATATCCGAAAACACTCACTTGTCTATTCCTCTACAGTCCCATCACATTCCAACATTAATGAAATGAAGCTAAATGCTAAGGTAGGAACAAGTTACCACCATAAACTAGCTATAAATAAGGACAAGGCAGCCCAAGTGGATTGAAATTCTGGCTTTACGTGCCCTAGGCTGTCATTGGAGCACATAAACCTGCTCTTAATTTCAAAGAGTGTTGATCTTCCTCATTAAACAGGACATGTTTTTATTAAAAATGGGAACTAGGGGTATTAGGAGACCTTTATTTTCCACCAGTTGCAGAAGAAACAATTCCCTGAGTAACAGTTAACCCTACTGAGAAAGACAACATAATGAAAGACATTATTCCTGCTCAGATTTATCATTAACAAGTGCCCATTGTCCCTAAATCACTGTTAATGTTCCTTAGATTACAGGCTTCATAAAATGAAATAAGATTTAATTTTAAATGAATTCAGTTAGCTTTCTCTAGTTATTAAAAGCTCACTGGACAGACTAAACTGTTTAACCGTTTTATTAAATAGTCTTTCAACAGCCATGGTTCCTGTTAAGTTTAGCTAACCTGAGTCTTGAGTTAAATTGGGTAAAGATAGAAAGGGAATTTTTAAAAATTTATCTTTCAATATAATTTATTTTCCTTATAATTTGTACCTTTCCTTTTGATAAACAAAATCAAGCTTCTTGCTCTAAAGCTGCTCACACTATTTGTTCAAATCTGAGGCTCGTCACAAATTTATTCAAAGAAAATGGTTACACGGGACAAGGGTCTTTCTTCTTGTGCTAAGCACAATTTATGACACAGATTTTCTTTAAAGCAAGATAGTATTTCCTCCAATTTCTATTATTTATTCATTGTGTCAATTACTGAAATTTTCCTAACATGTGTTAATGAATTGGTATAAATAAGCTATCAAAAAAGGTGTTTTAACAGAGGAGTATCTACATTGTACATGTTCTCAAATATATGTACTTAAGGGTTGTCACAGGAAGTCCTAGGGCCAACCCTCTCACACACACACACCCTTGTAAATGTATCTGAAAAGTGGTATGATTCTGTAGAATAATGCAGAAGAGTAGTTGACCCATCTCCAGACACTTTGAAAAGCAGAACCAAAGTTGCAAATCCTTGCATACCAACCACATTCTGTAGAATCATTTTTACCTTCTGTTAGGGAAAGACTAACCTTTAATTATTAGATTTTAAAGGGAAAATCATAACTCATTCTGCTCCATAATTGCTGCAAAGTAGTTATTAAAATTCCAAGCTTATGTAATATTATCATAAAATATGGCATTTTTCTCAAGAAAGACACAAATTGGATTTGAGCTTCAGCACTGTAAAACCCAGATGGTTTGCTTAGCTCCTCAGACATCCTCCAGTTCAAAAGTTAATTGAACTGGAAACTAAAATTTTGATAATTGATATGCTTTGGGACTAGAGCAGAAAGATAAATTAGCCTCTTGCATGGGGTGTTAATGGGCTTGAGAAACCAATGCCCATTGGTCAGAGAATATTGGCAAAGAAGAAAATCTCCCCTCTTTCATCCCCTCCTCACCCTCTGTGTATTTTCTATGTTAAATAATTCTACATTACCTGGGCTTCTTGAAATACAGTTGCTTTTCTTTCTCCATTTTCTTACTCACAGATTCAATATCAGTCATTAGTTTACCCAGTTTAACTGTTTCTAGAATTAACAACAACAAAAGTTTTGAGTGTACACTACTATTGTTTCCAAGTTCTAAACACACTTTTCAAGTGAATTGCAAATTACAAACATTTTAAACAGAGACATGATATTCTTCAAAAAATTTACTAGCACAAAGTTACTCATAAAACACATTTGAATAGATTTTCCTTATCCCATGTTAATCTGATCTCTTATAATTACCTAAAATTTAGGGCTGATAAGTAAACTATAAATGAACAGTATATGTCAAGAGAGAGAGAGAGAGAGACCTCAGAAAAATGCTTGCAACATAGCACATGACCATGAATATAAAGAACTTCTGTGTGTATCACCATTATTATCTTTATTATACAAAGCTTAGTTTATATAGGAGACTTTGCTCTTTTAAAATAAATTTAGCAAGGCATTAGTTAATGACAACAAAAACCTTCCCATTTAATAGCGTTAAACAGAAGACAAAAGTACTAAATCAGGTATCTGTCAAGCACTTTTCATTTCCCAGCTCAGATACACTAAAAATACAGAGGCATATGGTACATAAAGCATAAAGCCTGTTCTTTAGAAAAAGTTACTACCTTCAACATAGAATGAACATGCTAGAATGAATTATGTAGTTTAGTAGGACACAGAATATTAAGTTGGAGGAGAAATTGAAAATGAAATCTAATATTATTCTTTATAATGTGCCAGGGAGTACTGAGTGGCTAGAATTGACCCATGAACTACATTACATCATCTGAGCCTCAGAATAGTGACCTTTTGCAGAGTACTGTGTTTCTGCCTGAAGGGAGGCAATGGTCTCCAGAATTGCTGGGCATAACTCATGGAAGCTCAACAAAGAAAGCTTTCTGTAGTATCTTTTAACTACATTATGTAAGACTGCTTCCAAACTGCAGAATACAAGCCTTTTGAACCCCTAAGTTTCAGTAAAGAGTTAAAGAAGAGGCCAATGGCAATTTAAGCATGACCAACTGCCAATGTAGCTGATTAGCTCCACTTAAGATGGACAATAGGCTTCCTGGCTGGTTCAGTGGGTCATAATACCTCTGAGCTTGTAACCTAATATTTATGTAAAATATTGCATTTTAATCAATGTTTTAAAACTTTAGGGTTTCAGTTTCATAACCTGAATTATAAATCATTTAATTGAAATAATTAGAAGGAAGGAGATGGGGATGCTAGAAATGGACATGGAAGAGAAGTGTGGACCATTTGGGAATTTACAGTAAAATCAGGTAGAAGGCACATAGGACATGAGAACTGCCAATGAAATTTCCCCTGCTCTCCTCCCAGGTCAGTCATCTAAGGTCAGTCCCCTACCAGGCAATGTCCTTCATTCTGATTTCCTTTCTCCTGTCTCCCTCGGGACCTCATTTTGTCTTGAGTACCTTCAGCCACCGGTCATGCTTCACCACATACTTTCTCTCCTTGACAACTTTCTAACTCTCTACTTCAGTGATTTGGTCCAACTACTGTGGCTATGTACATCACCGAGGTATGTTTGGCTGATAGGTTTATAAATCTTGCATACACAATTCTTGAGCTCCAATTTTGAGTAATCGACTACTTACATTTCAATCAGTACGGCCCTCTCATAATTAACAAGATCACTATCCATCTGGCAAAGCATCACAAATCACTCCCCTTTCAATCTCCTCCATAATCAATCATTCATTAAATGCCATCCACCCTTTCCAATTTATACTGCCTCCTACAGGCCCTTGCCATGTGCTGTCTGGGACCCTAAGAGCTTCCTCAATTGGGTTCCCACCTACAACCGTAATACCCTCTAATCTATCCTCCATACCTTCCATAAATATTTCATTTCTAAATTCTGGAATTCTGAATTATCATTGTGTTGTTTCCTAACATAATTTTACAATTGATTAGAGAACAGATTTTGTATAAATATAGATTACTGAATTGATTTTTACTTTATAAATCAATGTGTAGTCAATTTTCACAATATCCTATATTTTCCTGAAAATAATATATAATTAAAAATCATTAAGAACACTGTTTTATAGTTATTTAATAAAGTAATCTTATTTAGTTTTCAAGACAATAATATAACCAAGCTGACATTTGTGTGTGTGCACATTTATGTAAATGTGTACATAATTAAGAATCAAAAAAGTGGTTTACACTTTGACATTTTACTCATAGCTGCTTCATTGTTCAGTTCCTAAAGACAAGAGCATACAATACCAACTCAAAAATATTTATTTAAAAATTGTAAAAAAATACTTTATTTTATGTAATTTTTGTTTTTTTAGTCAGTGTCTCTCTATGTAGCTATGGCCAAATTGGAACTCACTGTGTAGACCAAGCTTGTCTCTCACACACAGAGATATATCCGCCTCCATCTTCCAAGTGCTGACATCAAAGGCATGCTCAACCACATGCAATAGCAAATATTTCTTGGGTGTTTATGTATAAGGAGTTATCTAATTAATATATATGTATATATATACATATATATTCAAATCTACTAGTTATCCCAAAAGTATATTTCTAGAGGCTTTTTTTCCTATCCACATCTAATCAAGCATTAAATATGCCTCCTAAGTCACTTTTAAGCTAGAGCTACGTTGTCCATAATGGTACTCAAAAGCACATAACTACAGCACATTTCCTATGCTGTTCTAGATCAAGATGTACTATAAACATTGAATACGTGCTGGGCTTCTAAGATTCATTACAATGGCAACTAATTGATAGTTTTAAATTAACTACATGTTTAAATGATGTTTTCATGTTATAGTAAATAAATTATAACATTGAAATTAATTTTACAGGTTTTTTTTTCACATGGCCACCAGAACTCTACATTTACGGCTTACACAGTCATTCAGCTACGCAGTACTGATCTAGAATGTTCATGTCAACCAGTTTAATCTTTCTGATAGAAAATGATCTTTTCTTAATTTGTGTGAGGGGGGTACACAGATATATGCAGGTGCATTTGGCCACGTGAGCACATGTAAGGGCCACAGGTGAAAAAAAAAAACAAAAACATGTCTTTCCTCTACAGATTCTCTACTTCATTATCTATTTGTCTGTCTGTCTGTCTGTCTGTCTGTCTGTCTGTCTGTCTGTCTGTCTACCTGAGACAAAATAACTCACTGAACCTGAAGTTTGCTATTGTCAGTGAATCCACTCATCTCTGAAATTTTAGAGGGTCACTAAGGTGCCCAGCTTTAAAGTGGGTGCTATGGGCCCTAACTCGGATCTTCCACTTGAACACCAAACACTTTACTTACTGAGAAATCTATCTAACCTTTGAGAAAATACTCCTAAAAACAATCTCCATTCTAGTCCTAAAAACAATCTCCATTCTAGTTTTCATGTGATTAGACTGAAATTAATCATTTTGACAGGAATACTACAAGTAGTATTGCATCATCCCAATAAATCACATCAAAAGGTGTTTAATTTTACTGATTAGGGTGTAAATGACAAGTCTTTTCCTTCTAAAAGTGCCTTTTTGTTTGTTATCAATCTCTGGCTGATACTCCAATATATAAATAAGTTAATCCAAAATGTCTTTTAAAAATGCATTTAAATACTAGTAATTCTTTCCTAAATCACTTACTTATAACATTGTGTTGTAGTTCTATTATACAATCATTTATAAGCTGGATTCTTCTGTAAAGAGAAATGTCATCCTTTCCTCTCATCTTGAATATTACTATGAACATATTAATTCTTTTGTTATTAGCATCACTATTCTTTTGAATATTCATAATGCCAAAATTGGTTGATCTGAGCCAAGCCAGTTCCCATACCATGATGTACTTAATCTGTTTCTTTTTGTTGTCCCAGTACTAACATTTCACCATCACTCTGTTTCTCTGTGCCAGACATGGGACTGGGTATGCCTGAAGCAGGAGCTATTGCCTCCTCTAATATGCTTTCTCCTCTTCTATAGTTTTCTAAATGGAAAGGTCTGATTTTTATTTCTACTAAAACTCAATCCATTCTCCAGGATTCCATTTTTCATACTTCTTCCCTACCTCTGTGCTTCATTTTGTATATTTCTCATGATATGCTTTCTAGTTTACTAATTCTGTCTGCAACAATATCATATTTAAACTCCTACAGGTTTCTTTGATTCTTCATCAGACCTCAGCTACATCAACAGTCTACAGTTCATTCATCTGTGATCATACATCTATTTTTTATACACATTGGTCTCAGTTATATCTATGTTTTACCTGATAAATTATATATCTATGATCTTTGTGAATCTACTTCTAATCAGTAGAGATTACTCAATCTCACTCCTGGTGGCTTTTTTCCTTATGAAATTTAATATCTTACATTATAAATTCATATTCTATACAAATAGAGATTACTTACAACAAATATTTTCTAAGAATGAGAATTAATTACATATTTCATAGAAAATTAAATACTTATGCTGAATGCAAGATGCAATTAAGATATACTCCAACAAATATATCTGTTTGTTTCTTGTAGGCAGCTGATGGCATTTTCAACTATGATAATTTCTCACATTAAAGATTTTTAAGATACTAATAATATGATTTGATTCAATCCTAGTTATTGAAGTTATTTCTGATACGAATTCTAGAATTTTCTATCTCTCTAGGAGTTAAGGCTACAACAAAAGCTTCTTGTCACCTTCTACAAGCAAGTGTGTGTGTGCTGTTGATGTTGTTGTGTTATTGTTTTGGTTTTCTGCTTTGTTTTGCTCCTGATTTGTCTTTTATTTTACCAATATAATCATCTTGCATAAGTGAAAGATCAACTTTAAGGAGCATATCATTTAATCAACCATCTTACATGGGCCACAAGTATTTTTTTTGCACATTCTTCATTCAAGGTGCAATGAAACTGGGAGCTAATGGTCACCAGTGACATGTAGGATTTCACCAAAATTCAGATTCTGACCCTCCCTTAAGATGATACTTTGCATTTGTTCTATTTTCTCGACTTGCATTTTCAGGTGCCCTGTAACAATGCACTGTGTAAAGAAATGCCTGAGATATTTTCTT
This sequence comes from Lophiomys imhausi, assembly GCA_907164525.1. Classification (NCBI taxonomy): domain Eukaryota; kingdom Metazoa; phylum Chordata; class Mammalia; order Rodentia; family Muridae; genus Lophiomys; species Lophiomys imhausi. Next base: position 7,799,735 of record CAJQZJ010032401.1, read on the forward strand.
GCTTTGCTAGTCATTCACATTTCAAGGCTCCACTCATGGGATGTGATCTGATCCATATCCTAGCTTTCAGCATTCATCAGTTGCCTAGCCCACTCTCCCTTTATTAGTGGAAGGTTTTGATGGTGTTGACTGGAAATTCTTCACATTGAATCGTCTGCAGATCTCATTATAAAACAGCACATTTACTAAACATTTACTATAAGAATCAATCAATAAATAAAATATTTAAAACCTATTCAGTTGTGTTTTCTTAATATCATTTATGTCTGCCAGTGACATAGATTTTCTGTTTTTATTTTCCCCAATACTCTGGATACCATATCCATACTTACTTCAACCTCCTTCAAAGGGGAAAGACTCATTTCTCCCCTGATGTTTGTAAAGAGTATTTATTCCTCTCCACCCACTCCCCCCAAAGAGCATCCATTTATACTATAGAAACAGCTGAAATAATTAAACTGAGTCAATGTGTTGCTGGGTCTCAGTTTGAATGATTTAGGAATAGGATGCCATGAAGGAGACTGTGTTTGTTCTCCATCACAAGTATCACTTCTGTGACATCATCACAGAAGAAACATTAGCGATAAAGATGAGGGAGCTACAAGAGCTTTGAGGTCTTTTCTCATATTATTTAAATCGGATCTTTTTCATGTAAAAACAATGAGACCTTATTTACAGATTACAAAATATTTTTCATGTTTCTCTCTTTTCTTTTTTTTTAAACATTTATTTATTTACTTATTATGTATACAGTATTTGCTCTACATATATGCCCAGGCAGATCTCAATGTAGATGGCTGTGAGCCACCATGTGGTTGCTGGGAATTGAACTCAGGACCTTGGGAAGAACAGCCAGTGCTCTTAACCTCTGAGCCACCTCTCCAGCCCATGTTTCTCTCTTTTCAAGACCCAATACTTAAATTTATTTCCATTTCATATGAAGCAATTATAATAAAATTTAGAACTTAAAAAATGTTACAAATTTTATAGACAGATTCATTAGTCAAGAATGACAGATTGTGATTTACTGACATTTCACATTCTAGTGTGTGGGCTGGGTAGATGTCATATGATTTTCTACTGTTGGAATTTCCAGCCCATGTGTGTTATACAGAATGCCAATTCTCCACTATATTGTGAACTCTTTCGTGCTTTCCTGAGGACAGGGGTTGATTTTGTACATCTCCAGCTATTCAGTCAGTATTCAAAATAGTTTTTGAATGACTACAGTATGACAGGTGGTCTGGTAGGTACCAGGAATACAGAAACTAACCTTGGGTTTATAACGCCTTCATTCTGGCCAATGAAATTAGATACATATAACTGGGTGATTCCAACTGAAGTGCTAGGAAACTATTTTCATTTTTCATGAACACAAGACAAACAACGAAATGTATCCTGTAGCTTTGTAATTGAGATCACAGGTTTCCTCTTGTCAGAGAGCTGGATCTTTACCAAGTATGTGTCACTGTCAAAAGCTTAACACAACTTTTCAGAAGAAATAAGCATAAGTTGGTCTTTCCAGGGCGACTCTGTCCAACAACAAATATGGCTACAGTTCAGTTACCCAAATCTGAGCTTCCGCTCACGTATACTGAGGTCACCTAATGAAAGAAACATAGGGTTCACCCCTAGTAAACAACTCCTGATGTTTGTCTTCAGTTAAATTAAAATAGGAATCTAGCAGACTGTTGTCCTTGTATCTCATACTTTTGTATATCATTATTGTGATTTCCAGAAGAAGCAATTCTAGCATCTGGATTAAAGAAGGCCAGTTGATAAGCCATGGAAGTCAAAGACATAGACTCAAGGGAGATTTGGAAGTACGTCCCCAGAAGACTTTGCCTACCTTCCACCAATAATACAAGCTGGCCTTTTACTACATCTCCTTCCATAAATTAGATTTGCTTATGTTTATAAAACACTTGCTCATCCCTTACCTCATTACATTCAGTTGAAGAAAAGTAAATGTGCCAAACAACCAAATTTCCAACATGTATGACATAAGAGTTCTTCTCTTATGGAATTGACACCACTGTATGTGTAAGTAATATCCACCCTGACTCACTGTCCCGAGGAGGACTGAAACATGAAGAAACTGATGTGACATTCTCTAAATAATTAAAAAGTCCGATTCTAATCCCAAAATATTATATTTCTGTTAGGAATAGGTAAAATATAAACATACCTACACACAAACAAAAAGACATACAGCTTATTATAAGCAAATCATGCCTTCCCTTCACATATGACATATATGGAGGTAAAGCCAGTGACTTCATAACATTTAAGTCTTCCTTTCTCCTGTAGTTAACCTTCTCTTTCTGACTGTGCCTTAAGTTTAATCATTTTAAAAAATTTTTCTCTGTCTCATCTGGCCATTCTTGAATTTACATCCCTTTGAAGCTCAAGCAGAGCTCTGTCAGAACACCATCCATGCCTGTCTCCCACTTTCTCCACACTGTAGAATGAATACATCCTCTAAAAATGTGGTGATTTGAATAAGAACGCTCCTCAAAGGCTCATATATTTGAATGCTTAGTCACCAGGGATTGGCATCATTTGAAAGGATTGGAAGGACTAGCAGGTGTGGCCCTGTCGGAGACCCAGTCACTCTATCTTGGCCTATGAATCAAGATATAACTCTCAACTGTGAAACCATACTTTTTAATTATTAAACAGTTATTTATTAATAACTATATTCACTTATAACAAATACACTTAACTACTATTCCTACAGATTCCTACAACCCCAATGAATGCCTACAACCCCTAAGACCTAACCACTAAACCTATTGATAACTATTACAACTATTTTCATAACCTTTTAGAAGGATACAGTCTCTGGGGCAGGTTCTTAGTCACCAGGAAACCAGTCTCTGGGGTAGACCCTTTAATGCACTTAGCAGTCTTTATTCTGGAATATCTCAGACTCAGGTTCATCAGGGTAAATTGGCTATCAAAGTCTCACCTTAAATAAGGTTTGAGGCTTTCTTCTCTCTGGGAGACCCTAGCGTCTGTAAGCCAATTTATTTCTTTCGTATCAGCAACTCTGCTGCTCTGCCTCAGTCTTTAAAGCAGGCCACAGTTCCATTCAGGCCACTGTTCAGACAGGTCAAACCTCTCTAGGCAAAAGCTGAGCCACAGGGTTTAGTCCTTGGCCTTTTGCTGTCTTACTGAGGCTTTCTTTGCTCACCAGTTTCTTTCTGTCTCAGGGAAATCTGGCCATCAGTTCACCAGCACTTTTTCCAGCAGGGGATAAAAACTACTCATTGTCCGTTTTAGTGTGAGGACTCGCTAGCATTGGTGCTCATTAGCATCAGCTCTCTAGCATGGAGCCCTTAGCATGCCCTCTCCAGGGCTCATCCACTTGTCCTTAAATAGGATCGCTCCTTGATCTACCTGCTTCAGCTTAATTTGGGCTCTGCCCACTTGGCAGTTGAAAACAATGCCAGGTCATAAAGTCTTTCCTTGTTTCACCTGGCTTCAACCTTGTTTTTCAGTCCATAGAGACTCCCCTCCTTTCACGTGACTTCATCCATAAGCTGATCCTAAATCTAACTTATATTAATCTATCTCCCTACACAACTGTTTCTCTAGCATCACAACTGCCTGCTCCTATGCTCCCTGCTATGATAATAATGGATTGAGCCTCTGAAGCTGTAAGAAAACTTCCAATTAAATCATTCTTTTATGAGAATGGCTTTGGTCATGGTGTCTCCTCACAGCAATAGAACAGGGGGTAAGATAGTACCTTTCCCATGGCAGTGGAACAATACAACAGTGAGTCTCTTAACTCACTGTTATGTACCCACTAGTTCCCGTGGTGCCAACTCCTTTGTTGTAGACTTCTTTCACATAAGAGTTTGAAAACTAATTGCATGTACCAAACTATGGCATGTGATGGACTTAGGTAAGGAGCCGTGACACTAAAATCAAGAGATAGAATCTGCTGCTTGACCACCAATCTTGGAAGCCACTTGCCCTTTCTGGGTACCAATTTTCATATTCTTAAAATTAGTATCTGATATATCTGAGCATTACAAATAAGATAGTGGTGTGTTATATATTTTATAAACAAAATGATCAGTAATCAGAGGACTATGTGGCTTAGACTTTGTGACTTTGTCACTATTGTTTTCTACTGATTCAGAAAATAAGTTTATAAGACCTGTTCTACCTGGTAGCACTCCTATATATTTGCTAAGGACATCACTGTGGCTACCCTGTAGGAATTCATATTTCCTTCTCATAGTATTTGAACTTGGTAAAATAAGACACTTATTCATAACCATGATACCCTCTTAACATATCTCCCCAAGTGAAATACACAACTGAATCTCAGAAGCAGAAAAATAGAGAAACAATTCAATATAAGCCCACAGTTACATTTTAAAAGTAAAGTGAATGGATCCTATGGGAATCCCCAAACAACTCAGGCTGTTGCCAAGACAACACAAACTTGCTCTCCACAAACTTACAACAGGGTTTTATTGCTAAAGACATGTACTAGCTGGTGCCTATATAGAGGGCTCACCCTTATGTGCTAGCTTGTGTCTTTAGGACCGGAAGGTACTCTGCACACTGCCAAAAGAAAAAGGTAAACACCAACTCAGCTAAAAACCCTTTGACTTACAGTGGTGTCCTACCTGCAAGATATTCTAGTGAAATGCTAACAGAACGCTACAAAGCTTGTGGGAGTAACCAACCAATATCTGAATTGATATAAGCCCCACTCCATGAGATGGAACCAATACTCAGCACTGTTGTGTGACCAAGAACCAGAGACTAGATAGTCTAGGGACCTAAAGTGAAACCAAATATTGTTATTTGTTTAATGTAGCCATGAAATGGCTCGTAACAATGTCTGCTATACTCGTAGATCCTTTCCTTGCTCAGCCATCACCAGAGAAGCTTCCTCCCACAGCAAACGGAAACAAATACAGAGACCCACAGCCAGACATTGGGCAGAGAGTGAGAAATCTTGGATCACTCAGGCCTAAGTGGGATGTCTTTATCAAATTCCTCCTCTGAGGGATCAGAGAAAACCTATGGAAGAGAAGAGTGCATAGAGTGTAAGAGCCAGAGGTGAAGGAGGACACCAGGAGAATAAGCTCCCCCAAATCAACATGATCAAAGCTCAGATGAACTCGGAGACTGACGCAGCATGCATAGGGCCTGCAGGGGTCTGTACCAGGATCTTCTGCATATATAGAATGGCTTCCAGCTTAGTATTTTTATGGGATTACTGAGTGTGTGACTCATGGATCACTGATTGTTGTGCCTTCTCTTGGGCTTTGTTCCTTCTGTTTGTTTTGTCCAACTTCAATGTGATAATTTTTTTCTTTTATTTTTTTATTTCTTCAAGTTACATCTCAATCGTAGTCCCCTCCCTATTCCCCCTCCAGTCCCACTCTCCCACCCTCAACCCCCCATCCTCTTCCTTTTTTTTTAAGTTTAAGTTATAACTTATTTCCCCCTACAGTTTCCCCTTTCAGACCAACAAATGGCTCTTTCTCTTATAATAATAAATACAATACAGTACAACAGAGGTAATTAGGCCACAGTTATGAGGGTTATATGGCTTAACGTACATTCCCAATGTCCAGTCCATATGTATTTAGTACCTGACTTTAACATTCTACTATCTAACCATCTCCATGAGTTTAAAGTTCTATATCTGACTCAACATTCATACTAACTTGCAACACAATTTTAAAAGTATCTTCTTAGATCTATAACACTGTCTTGACTCCTAAACAACTCAAAATTTAATTATGAGACTCTAGCTATCTGTTCTTCAACCACCTCAGAGACCTGAGAGGGATAAATAGATCTGATTTTATAGGAAGTACAGGGCCTGCAGCTTCCCAAACTAAGAAATGACATACCAGTGGCTGCCTGGACAGTTCCCATTTTCTCTCCATACATTACAGCATCGATCTTCAGTCATTTGGCCCTGTTTCTCTGACAGACATTTATTGTAGAGCAGGGGTTATGAAGGACTTACCTACCCTGTCTTGGCAGAGCTAGGCTGTTGACTTACCTGCTTCCAGGTTTTGTCCTTTTAGGACAGCATTCTGTCTACAGTTGGAGCAAGGGGCTTTTCCTACCAAGAGATAGGCTCGCCACTAATTCAATCATCTCCCACTGGAGATTCTTCGATGCTCATCTTCTACTTGGAGGAGAATAGGGGGTGCTGTCAGGAGTTGATATGTCTTGATATAAAAAAAATCTAAAGTTATGAAAACATCTTTGAATGCCATATTCTGCAGATCTCTTGAGGTTTTTGAAGAGGCCCACTATCTCTTATATTAGGGTAAGCAGATGTTGCTCGTCTTGTAGCAGGTTTATTTCTGATTAGCTTAGCAAGTAACTATAATAAGCTGTCATAGTACCTAACAGAATGACCGGCTTGCATAACCAATAGTTTGTATTTCGTAATTATCCTAAACAGTTTATGACAATTAGTGGTAAAAGGCCGAAACACCACATTTCATTTTTTTTCGTAACCTCCTAACCCTTCCATCCCATTTCTCTGGGGTGGGGTGTCCTTATATAACAGTCCCTCATCTCAGTTGAGAGGTCGTATGAGGGCCAAGAGCCTCTTCATTCACTGGGGGTCTACGAGGCAGTACCATCAGTGAAAAGTGTCTCGTTGCCCGGGAGATAGAACTACTAAACAAACAAACCAATAAGCATACAATAGATAAAAAGACTAAAAAATAGAAAAAAATATAACTAATATATAAAAATAAATAAAAAATAAAAATTAAAAATAAGAAATCTATGTCCAAGTTCCCTTTGGTGTGTTAGTTGTAGTATCGATACCTTCTACTATATAGCTAAAATCCTACTATAAGTGAATAGATGCCATATGCATCCTTCTGAGTCTGGGATAGTTGACTCAGGATGAGCTTTTCTAGTTCCATCCATTTGGCAGCAAATTGCATAATTTCATTCTTCCTGACACCTAAAAAATATTCCATTGTGTAGATGTACCACAGTTTTTTAACCCATTCTTCGGTTGAGGGACATCTGGGTTGTTTCCAGTTTCTACGTATTATGAAAAGGCTGCTATAAACATAGATGAGGAAACTTCCTTATGATTCCACGAAGAGGCGTTTGGGTGTATACCCAGAAGTGGTATGGCTGGGTCCTGTGGCAGAGCTATTCCAAGTTTTCTAAGATATCACCAGACTGACCTCCATAGTGATTGCACAAGCCTGCATTCCCACCAGCAATGGAGTAGGGTACCCCTTTCTCCACACCCTCACCAGCATGTGCTGTCATTTGAGTTTTTGATCTTAGCCATTCTGACAGGTGTGAGATGGAATCTCAGAGTCGTCTTGAGTTGCATTTCTCTGATGATTAATGATGTTGAGCATTTCTTCAAGTGTCTCTGAGCCATCAGGGATTCGTCCTTTGTGAATTCTCTATTTAGCTCTGTCCCCCATTTTTTGATTGGATTATTTGGTTTCTTGGCATTTAATTTCTTGAGTTCTTTGTAGATATTGGATATTAGCCCTCTGTCAGATGTGGGGTTGGTAAAATTTTTCTCCCAGTCTGTAGGCTGCCATTTTGTTCGAATGACAGTGTCCTTTGCCTTACAGAAGCTTTTCAGTTTCATGAAGTCCCATTTATTGATTGTTGATCTCAAGTCCTGAGGTGTTGGTGTTCAGTTCAGGAAGTTGTCGCCTGTGCCAATTAGTTCGAGGGTTTCTCCCACTTTTTCTTCTAGTAGATTTAGTGTGACGAGCCTTATGTTAAGGTCTTTGATCCACTTGGACTTAAGTTTTGTACAAGGTGATAAGTATGAGTCTAACTTCATTCTTTTACAAATGGACATCCAGTTGGACCAGCACCATTTGTTGAAGATGCTGTCCTTCTTCCATTGTGCCATTTTGGCTTCTTTGTCAAAAATTAGGTGGCCATAAGTGTGTGGGTCTATTTCTGGATCTTCAATTCGATTCCATTGATCTACTGGTCTGTTTCTATACCAATACCATGCTGTTTTTATAACTATTGTTCTGTAGTACAGCTTGAAATCTGGGATGGTGATACCTCCACATGTTTTTTTATTGTACAGGATTGATTTAGCTATTCTGAGCTTTTTGTTGGTCCATATGAAATTGAAACTAGCTCTTTCCAAGTCTATAAAATATTGTGTTGGTATTTCGATAGGAATTGCATTGAATCTATATATTGCTTTTGGTAGGATGGCCATTTTTATTATGTTGGTCCTACCTATCCATGAGCATGCGAGATCTTTCCATCTTCTAAAGGCCTCTTCCATTTCTTTCTTCAAGGGCTTGAAGTTCTTGTTGTACAGGTCCTTTACTTGCTTGGTTAGAGTTACCCCCAAGTATTTTATGTTGTTTGTGGCTATTGTGAAGGGGGTTGTTTCCCTTATTTCTTTCTCAGCCCATTTGTTTGTTTTATAAAGAATGGCTTCTGATTTTTTTGAATTAATTTTGTATCCAGCCACTTTGCTGAAGGTGTTTATCAGCTGTAAGAGTTCTCTGGTGGAATTTTTGGGATCACTGATGTATACTATCACATCATCTGCAAATAAGGATAACTTGACTTCATTTCTGATGTTTATCCCCTTGATCTCCTTTAGTTGTCTTATTGCTCTAGCAAGAACTTCAAGTACTATATTTAAGAGATATGATGAAAATGGACATCCTTGTCTTGTCCTTGAGTTTAGAGGAAATGCTTCAAGTTTCTCTCCATTTATTTTGACGTTGGCCACTGGCCTGCTGTATACTGCCTTTATTATTTCTAGGTACGGCCCTTGTATGCCCGTTCTCTCCAGAACTTTTAGCATGAAGGGGTGTTGGATTTTGTCAAATGCTTTTTCTGCATCTAGCGAGATTATCATGTGGTTTTTTTTTCTTTCATCTTGTTTATATGGTGAATTATGTGGATATACTATCGTATGTTGAACCATTCCTGCATTCCTGGGATAAAGCCCACTTGATCATGGTGTATGATACTTTTTATGTGTTCTTGAATTTGGTTTGCTAGTATTTTATTAAGAATTTTTGCATCTATGTTCATGAGGGAGATTGGTCTGAAGTTCTCTTTCTTTGTTGGGTCTTTGTGTGGTTTAGGAATCAGAGTGATTGTGGCCTCGTAGAATGAGTTTGGCAATGTTCTTTCAGATTCTATTTTGTGAAAGAGTTTGAAAAGTATTGGTGTTAGCTCCTCTTTGAAGGTCCGGTAGAATTCCATGCTAAAGCCATCTGGCCCTGGGCTTTTTTTGGTTGGGAGATTTTTAATGACTGTTTCTATTTCCTTAGGGGTTATAGGGTTGTTTAATCTGTTTATCTGGTATTGATTTAGCTTCGGTAGGTGGAATCTATCAAGAAAAATTTCCATTTCACTTAAGTTTTCAAATTTAGTGGAGTATAGATTTTAAAAGTAGGATCCAAATATTCTCTTGATTTCCTCAATGTCTGTTGTTATTTCTCCCTTTTCATTTCTGATTTTGTTGATTTGTGTTTTCTCCCTGTGTCTTTTAGTTAATTTGGCTAAGGGTCTGTCTATTTTGTTGATTTTCTCGAAGAACCAACTCTTGGTTTCATTGATTCTTTGTATAGTTCTTTTTGTTTCTAAGTTGTTGATTTCAGCCCTAAGTTTGATGATCTCCTGCCTTCTGCTCCTCTTGGGAGTGTTTGCTTCTTTTTTTCCAATTCACCCAGTTTAGCTGTTAATTCGCTAATATGAGCTGTCACAATTTTCTTTTTGAAGACACTTAGTGCTATGAACTTTCCTCGTAGCACAGCATTCTTTGTGTCCCATAGGTTTGGGTATGTTGTGTCTTCATTTTTGTTGGATTTTAAGATGTCTTTGATTTCCTTCTTTATTTCTTCCCTGACCCAGTGGTCCTCTAGTAAAGAGTTGTTCAATTTCCATGTGAGTGTAGACTTTCTGTTGCTTCTTTTGCTATTGAAGTCCAGCTTTATTCCATGGAGGTCCAATAAGATACAAGGGGTTATTTCAAATTCTTGTACCTGTTGAGGCTATCTTTGTGTCCAACTATATGGTCGATTTTGGAGAAGGTTCCGTGAGGTGTTGAGAAGAAGGTGTATTCTTTTGTGTTGGGTGAAACATTCTGTAGATATCTGTTAGGTCCATTTGGTTCATGATCTCTGTTAGACTCATTATTTCTCTGTTTGGCTTCTGTCTTGATGATCTGTCCATAGTTGTATGGGCTGTTGAAGTCTCCCACTATTAAAGTGTTTGGATCGATGTGCGATTTTAATTTTAGAAGCGTTTCTTTTATAAATGTAGGTGCCTTTGTATTTGGGGCATAGATGTTCAATACTGAGATGACCTCTTGGTGGGTATTTCCTTTAATGAGTATGTAATGCCCTTCTCTGTCTTTTTTTGTTAACTTCAATTGGAAGTCTATTTTGTTTGATATTAAGGTGGCTACTCCAGCTTGTTTCCTGGGTCCATTTGCTTGGCAAACCTTTTCCCAGCCCTTTACTCTGAGGTAGTGTTTATCTTCAATAGTGAGGTGTGTTTCTTGTATACAGCAAAAAGATGGGTCTTGTTTACGGATCCAATCTGTAAGTCTGTGTCTTTTTATTGGCGAGTTGAGTCCATTGATGTTGATGGATATTAGTGACCAGGGGTTGTTATTTCCCATTATTTTGGTATAGCTGGCTGTCTTGTGTTTCTTTTTTGTTTAGTTGCTGTGGAGGTTTCTATTTCCTCTGTTTTCTTGGGTGTAGTTATTTTCTCTGTGTTGGAATTTTCCTTGTAGGATCTTCTGTAGGGCTGGGTTTGTGAGGAGAAAATGTTTGAATTTGATTTTTTCATGGAATATCTTGTTTTCTCCTATGTTGATAGAGAGTTTTGCTGGGTATAGTAGTCTTTCTGGGCACCTATGTTCTCTCAGGGCTTGTAGGACATCGGTCCAGGCCCGTCTAGCTTTTAAAGTTTCTGAAGAGAAGTCAGGTGTGATTCTGATGGGTCTGCCATTGTATGTGACTTGGCCTTTTTCTCTTACAGCTTTTAATATCCTTTCTTTGTTCTCTACATTTGGAGTTTCTATTATTATGTGGCGAGAGGAGTTTCTTTTCTGATCTAATCTGTTTGGTGTTCTCTAAGCCTCTTGGATTTTTACTGGCATCTCTTTCTTTAGTTTTGGGAAGTTTTCTTCTATGATTTTTGTTGAAGATATTTCCTGGGCCATGGAGTCGGGAGTCTTCTCTTTCCTCTATGCCTATAATTTTTAGGTTCCGTCTTTTCATTGAGGCCTTGATTTCTTGGATGTTGTGGGTGAGAGATTTTTTAGCTTTCTCATTTTCTTTGGATGTTGTACTGATTTCTTCCATCGAATCTTCCATGCCTGAGATCCTGTCTTCCATCTCTTGCATCCTATTTTTCATACTCACGTCCGTAGTTCCTGTTTTCTTCTCTTGATTCTCCATTTCCTCTTTTAACTCTGTGTTTTCTTTATTGTTCCATTTCTATTTTCATGTCTTTAATGGCATTGTTCGTTTTGTACATTTCCTTCTCCAGTTTGCTTGTTTTTGTCTGGAGATCTTTCATTGCTTTATCCTTTTCCTGTTCAAGCTGGGTCACCTTGGCTTGGAGCTCTTTAATGGTGTTATTCATTGTTTTGACTTGTAAAATTGTGGCTTCTTTGAATTCCTTCCTAGTTTTAAGTTCTTCTTGAAGGGATTCTATCACTTTTCATAATGTAGAATTCTCATCGTTTTCCTGTGTTTCAGTTGTGGTGAGGTGGTTCGGGCTGGACGGAATAGCATTGCTTTCTTTTGTTGGAGACATTTCGCTCTGTTTTTTTTTTGTTTTGTTTTGTTTTGTTTTTTTGTCTGGGGCCTCTGGCCATGTGAAATTTTTTTTGCTGTCTTCTGGACTTGGGTCCAAAGGGGTCGCTGTGGTGTAGGAGTAGAGTTGCCTTACTCCACCCCTATAAAGTGAGTCATTCAGCCCCACCTCCCAGGTGGAGATCTAACTAATCCAGGTGGCGGAGCTGTGTACAAGTAAGCTCTGGTTCCCCGCTGGAAGTGCCCGTACTAGTACTAAAGTCCAATATAGGACAGTTTCAACTATCTCGCAGTTTGCCCCGGGGTTGGTTCCTGTAGTGGGTAAATCTGCAGTTCAGCTCCAGTAGCCTTGCCGCTCCCGTGGCTTGGAATCTGGCCAGTGATGTCACAGACTGCAATCTGTGGTCTGAAGGCACTTTGCAGTGGATCTCCCCTCACTTCCAAGGGTCGCAACCTTTCGCCAGATAATTGGATTGTCTGTGTGAGACCTGGGAGTGCCCAGCAAGGTGGGGATTATCTCTGCGTGGTTTCTGAATCTGCCGGCTGGGTATTAGGTTGGAACTACCGGGGGTCTCTCCTTGTGGGGGATGGGTTATCCTGATTCCTGGGTCCAGAGGCTTCCTAGCGTGTCCGAGAGTTGGAAGGGGCGTCCTGCCCAGGGATCTTCCGTGGTCCCTGTGTAGCTGGGTGAGATTTAGAAGGGGTCGTGCCCTTTGTACAGCGTCCTGCAACACTTGCCGCCTTGTGACTGTTGACCCCAAAATCAAAATACGTTCACACCGGCCGCCATCATTTTGGATCCTCCAATGTGATAATTTTTATTTTGTCTTATTATATTATATTTTATTATTACTCCTAGAAGTCTTTTTGTTTTCTATTGAGAGACAGAAAGGGAATGGATCTAGATGGGAAATGAGGTAGGAGGGAACTGGGAGGAGTAGATGGCGGGCAACCAAATTCAGGATATATTATAAAAGAAAAAGAATCTATTTCAGAAAAAGAAAAAATGTTTAAAAAAACTTTTAAAAAGTCAAGGGAGTATGAAAGAAAAAAGAATCTTCTTAGGAAGGCAAAAAAAAAAAAAAGTTATGGAAGGACAATGGGCATGTGGGTGGACCAGACTGAAATTGGAGGATAAAACAGGAGGAAAGGTAATACAAGGAGGGTCAGAATGAATGAAGGTCCATTTGAGGGGTCATGTGGAAACTGTAGTGGTTTGAGGAGGAATGGCCCTCACAGACTCATGTGTTCAAATGCTTGGCCCATAGACAGTGGCCTATTAGAAGGTATGGCCTTGTCGGATAGGTGTGGCTTTGTTGGAGGTATGTCACTAGGGGATGGACTTTGAGGTCTCAGATGCTAAAATAGTTCTTTTTCTGCTGCCCACAGATCAAAATGTAAAACTCTCAACTACCTCTCCAATACCATGTCTGCCTGCCTGCGGCCATGTTTTCTGCCATGACAATAATGGACCAAACCTCTGAACTGTAAAGCAATCCCAGTTAAATGTTTTCATTTATAAGAGTTTCCATAGTCATGGTGTTTCTTCACAGCAATAAAACTCTAACTAAGACAAAACCCTAATACAGTAGAAGCTTCCTAAAATATATAAAAATATAAATGTAATCTAAATGAAATCCCAAAATATAGGAAAGATAGAGTCCCAAACAGACAGCTCTCATGACTAAATGAAACTTCTACTACAAGCAATGAGTTACATCTAATCAAGTTCTTGTGGGAACCCCCAAACAACCCAGGTGGTTGGAGGCTCTCCACAAACTGACAATAAGGCCCTGTTGCTGAAGACAACAGCTACACAACTCATTGGACCACAGAGAAACTGAGCTGGTGTCTGCCTAGATCTTTACATCAATGACCTAGTGCACTGAAAGGCATTCTACGTGTTACCAAAGGAGAACTGTAAACACCTACCTAGCTACAAATTCTTCAGTCTACAAGAGTGACCTACCCACAAAATCACATGACACAATAATGGCACGAAACCTGTGGGAGTAACCATCTAAGATCTGATTTGACTTAAGGCCCACTCCAGGAGATGGACCCCATACCAAACACCACTTGGGTGTCCAAGAACATGCGACTAGATAGGTCATGGACCTAAAAAGAAACAAAATACTACCTTTCTACTAAAATAGCATAATCACTAGATGATTCTTAACAGTATTCTGCTATACTAATAGATCCATGTCTTGCTCAGCCATTACCAGAGGAGGTTTATTCTACCGCAGATGGGAGCAAACACAGAGGCCCACAACCAGACAATGTGCAGATTCTGTGGAACACTCAACCTAAAAGGGATGTCTCTATCATATCCCTCCCTGTGGAACAGAAAGCGGGAAGAGTTTAAGAGCCAAACAAGCTGGGAGACACTAATAAATTAAGGTCTTCTAGATCCAATGGGGTTGGGGCACATATGAACTCACAGAGACTGAGGCAGCATGCACAAGGCCTGCATGGGTCTGTGCCAGATAGAATCCTAGAGCTGAAAGGAAAAATGGGCACATGCCCCCATCCCTAACCCAGAAGTTATCTCCAACTGACAGCCACCTGCAAATGAATAATTAGTTTTCTCCAAGTTTTCTCACTGGTGAAAGAAGCCACTCTGAAGCGTAGTCCCCATGACCAGCAATAGATGATCAACAAAAAATGAACTCAATGTCACCTTTGGAGGTTCTTTGTCTCATGATGATAAGTCTGGTTTTATATGTTTGTTTGCTTCTTGCTTGATTTTTTAATTTTTGTTTTTGTTTTTCAAACCTTACAGGTTCTTTGCATATATATATATATATATATATATATATATATATATATATATATATA
>CAJQZJ010032401.1:7814392-7824743 GCA_907164525.1 Lophiomys imhausi
ATATATATATATATATATATATATATATATATATATATATATATATATATGGCTTCTGGTTTGGGTTTTTTTGGAATTCCTGTGTGTATAAACATGTGTTTCTCTGCATCTATTCGAGTTTCTTGTGTTTTCCTTGGCTCTTTTTCTTGTTTGGTTGTTTTGTCATATTCTGATTTGTTTGCTTTTAATTTATCTTATCTTATTTTATTTTATTTTTATCCCTTGGGTGCCTGGTCGTTTTCTAAGAAGAGACAGAAAGGGAGTGGATCTAGATGGGTGGGGAGGGGAAGAGGAACTGGGAGGAGTATGGCCAGGGAAAACTGTAATCAGAATACATGGTATGAAAAAAAAATATTTTCAATAAAAGAAAAATAAAAGTTAAAAGATCAAATAATTTATTCCATCTGTTGGAATAATGTCTGAGGACTGAGAAGAGGACAACCATCAATCATGAGTGGCAGGTCATTTTTTAATGTAATGGCCTAATCTAGATATGCTTATGTAGATGTGGATGAAACGCAAACATTCATGACGAATCCAAAAGTGCCTTTATCGTAAGTACTTAGTAGCCTGACATAGAAGGAAAATATTTATTTGTAATTTTATTCCTCACGGTAGATATTCAGAGGGGAGAAGGGCAGAGCCGTTATATATAGGAAAAGCTCTAACTTCAAGGGACTTGGGGAGCATTCTCCTTTCCTCTCCACAGCCCTCAGAGTGAGGCCTCCTGCAACCGCATCACTACTCCCTTTGCATACATGCGCTGGATCGCTGAGATGCTGTGCAGTGCGTCTCACACGCGATGGCACTTCCATTGCATACTTCACAGTTTTATCGTCACTTCAAGGTTTGAAATGTTTCACACTTATTTGCTATATGAGTGCCAAAATTAAAAAAAAAAAGCCAGCCTATATCACTAAAAAAGAATCAACGAGAATAGAAAATAGTCAGACGGGAATTTCTGTCCCATTAACATTCAGAATTTCGTCAAGAATTAATTCAATTTTATCAAAATTTAATTTATATTACAAATGCATTGGTGCATATGATTATTTTTCTTAACACATATGGTTCTTATGAAGCTAAATATAAACCTTTACCCAAGTAGATAAAATTCTATAATCGAAAGAAACTAAAATGCTCTGATTCTTTTCTAGCCTTGCGACCGACCTACACAGACGCCCTCACACAACAACAGCTGGATCCAGTATAAACACCGGATTTCTACATACATCTCTCCATGCATGTACAGGTTAGTTTGCTAAAGTAAATTTATTTAAACAAGGAGTGACATACAACCAACAAGTCAACATTCATTAAAACTGGTATTTTCACTGACACAAATAACATCAGGCATTCTTCATGAATTTTAGTAAGCACACCTGCGGACACTGCCGGTTCTCCCGTGTGCCCTGCCTGTCATGCGTTTTACACATCAGATCCTTGCCTGCAGCAATTTGGCATCTAACCACCTAAATATCACAAGTCTTTTTCACTCAATACCATTCTGTCCAATTCCCAAACATCAGAAGCAAATGAATAAATGATAAACATGTGAGGGCTCATGAAAAGGAGGGTATTCACATAAAGAGACATGGCTAGAATTAACACCCGGTGCAAAACGAGCACTTACTACAATTTTCATCCCTTTCCCGTCCTCTCTTTCCAACTTCACGCAAGGCCACCTCAAATTCAAACATCTGGTTTGTTTCATGATGAGTAGAAGACGGGAAGGTTTCAGAAAGTGGGAGGAGACAGCAGAAACGGGGGTAAACAAAACACAGATACAAATCAAGTAGTGAAACCGAACTTTTAAATTATTATTTAACACATTTATTTATTACTAAATTCACCTATAACAAACACCAACAATTTCTTAACTATTAATCCTATAAATTCCTACAACCCCTTTAACCTATCCACTAAACCTATTGATAATTATTTTTCTAACCTTTGAGAATGATACAGTCTCTGGGGCAGGTCCTCAGTCATCAGGAATACAGTCTTTGTTGTAGATTCTTTAACGCACTTAGCAGTCCTTTTTCTGGATCTCTCAGAGACAGGTTCGTCAGGGTAAGTTGGTTATTGCAGTCTCACCTTAAATAAGGCTTCATGCTTTCTTCTCTGTGGGAGACCCCAGCCGTCTGCAGGCCAACTTACTTCTTTTGAATCAGGAACTCAGCTGCTCTGCCTCAGTCCTTAAAGCCAGGCACCGTTTCCTTTAGGCCACTGTTTGGACAGATCAAACCCCTCTAGGCAAAAGCTGAGCCACAGGGTCCAGTCCTTGGCCTTTTGGTGTCTTGCTCAGGCTTTCTTTGCTCACCGGCTTCTTTCTGCGTCAGGGAGAGAGCTGGCCATCAATGGCCAGCCCTTTTTTCCGCAGGACTCTTGGAGCTCTCTAGCATCAGGGGCCTCTTCTCCTCAGGGCTCCACGCACTGTCCTCAAATAGGAGGAACTCTGTTTCAGCTTAATTTGGGCTCCGCCCACTTAGCAGCTGAAAACAATGTCAGGCCAGATACTTTGTTTCTTCAAGTCTTGAGTCTTTCCTGTTTTTCCTGACTTCAAACTTGTTTTTCAGTCTATTGAGTCTTTCCTGTTTTTGCTGACTTCATGCTGATAATGCTCTTCAGGCCCCGAATTAAGAGACAGTATCAGAAACTCCTATATATTTCCTAAATCTAATTTATCTAACTCCTACAGAGACAGTATCAGAAACTCCCATATATTTCCTAAATCTAATTTATCTAACTCCTACAAAGTAGTGCCATTTTCCGGAATGCTCTGGGTAAGATTTCAATATCTGAAAGTGTTTTTCTCTAAAAGAGGAAACTTTCTCTTTCACAGTAGAAGGAACACATGTTTACAGTACTGGATGTGTGAATGAAGACAATTTATTACTGGACAGTAAAAGAGCACATTTTCCACCACAGGCATCTAGCACCTAGAGAAAACCAAAGAATGAGCCCTAAAGTTAATCAGCTGACAGCATTATTAAAGGTTCACAGGCCCCTGCTGCTCTCACATACCCAAGAGAAATTCAAAGTGCTTCAAAATGGCTTGTGAGTCAGGTCTATCCTGCCACAAAATGAATCTAAGAAAAGCCAGTCAAGACAGAGTACTAGCATGGCATGCTGTGTTCTCTGTCTAATCTAAATTCTAACTTGCTAAGGTCACACCAAAAGTGAAAAACTGTCTCTATTACATTTTCCATTTGCAATTTCGTCTTTAAGTGCATGTGTAATTAAATGCTTAGCAGCAACAGAGAAATCATTCAATTTATTTATTATAAGGATAGAAGTACATTACTATGAAGCATTAATGTAATACTATCAAGAATGGTTTGGTTTAAATTGCTTATTTAGACGAAACAGTCTGACTCAAGATTTATAGCAGCCCTCAAGGGTGGAAATTGTATCAAATAACCTCATAAAATTACCAGAAAGTTCTCACAATAAATTCACATTAAAATCAACATGTTCATGGGGGCTCTTTTAGGAGTCTACTAGATCAGTAGGGTAGAAGAATAGATCAAAATATGCATAACTCTATGAGTGTTATAACATCTAAAAACAGAAGGGAGGCATGATATAAACAGTATGTGAAAGCTTAATTATGCAACTTTAGCTATCAACATAATTAGATAAATGTATCATATATAAAATATTTACTTAATAAAGTTTAAAATGACATTTCTGAATGTATTTGTGAATACAAAATAGAAAATCATTTCTGCTAAAGGGGAAACTGGACTAATGGTTAGTTCTAAAGTAACAGAAAGTTTCTAAAAATTATTAGAATAGAAACACAATTCATAACACTTTGGTATTTTCTAGAGCCCCTTCTAAATGACACAACTTTGCTTCCTATACCTTCCCTGTCCTCCCAATGTCTTTCTCTTCTATGAGCACAGGAAAGAGGAAGAAATCAAAAAAGCTAGAGTAGAAGTTTCTGTCTTTTAAAAAGGGTATTTTATACACTGCCATCACTATACAAAAGCTTGGTCAGGTCACACACAATAGTTAGCTAGTTAGCTGGAAATTACATTCATATTTTACCATATTAATGGATCTCACACATTATGAAACAAGCACAAAGCACACACTATAATCAGAAGCTTCAGTAAAAAAAAATGCCAATATGAGCTTCACTGTCAATCAGGTAGCATCTCACTGAGCCCTCAGGATAAGCACCTCCAGTTATGATCAATGAATTAGAACATGGGTTGGCAAAATGCTATTGTTTGGAAGTCTTCCACAAATGCCCATATGCTAAACAACTTGAGCCCATGGTGCTACTGGGACATTATTTCTGGATATGGCTGTGAAGTAATTTCCAGAAGAGATTACCATTTGAATGAGTAGACGGAGAAATGTTATCACTTAGAAATGTAACCCTACATCTCTTCTTAGTCTTTTGGCTAAGATCATGTGTAGAAGTCCATATGTTAAAAGATCCTGTGGTAATATTCATGAGTGGCTGAACCATGGAGGAGGAAGGATGTTGTAGAAAGAAGTTAGGTTATTGGAGACACACCCTGAGAGGGGATTTGGGACAGTGGTGTCTTGTCTCACTTTGATTCCCAGACACCATTAAGTAAGTAGGCCTCCCTTCTGCATGCCCCACTACTAAAAATGCACTGTGACCAATGGGACCGTGTTCCCTGACCTTCTTTCTCAGATTTATAATGGGCTTTCCAAGCTCTCCGTCTTACAGATAGAGTATAGGATTTTCTCCGCATCCATAGCTAGTGATAGAAGCCAGTTCCACAATAAATGCACTGATTCTGTGGCTCTGGAGAAATATATATATATATATGTATATATATATATATATTGCACAAGCAAAAGGATATATTAAGGAATTTTCTAATAAGATAAGAATTACAGTACTATAGAATATGAAAATGACCCTTTAAAACTAGTGAAAATGAAACAAATCAGAAGGTAAGGAGGCCCATAGTGTGATGTTAGCTATTAAAAGTTACAATTTTTTTCTAATGCCTTCAGCAGAAGCATATACCACCACCACATCTCACAGTACATTCTTTTTCTTTTTTTAATGGTTCAACACAAGAAAGGAAGAAGAGAGGCCTGGGAACATACAAGTTTGTTACTAGTCAGTTGATGTGCCCAACTACCTTTGGGAACATGAGCCAATCACTGAATCACCTTGATTCCCCTCCATTGCACTATGATGAGTCAGCTTGAGAGACACCTAATATTTCACATAGCTCTGAAAATTTATGTGACAGAATCATTCTTAAGGATATAAGAAATATTTTAAACCAGATTAGGCATGACCAAATGGCAGCAAAAGGGCTAAATACAGAGGCAGGGGTCATATAATGTTGAATAAATATATTGAATCAGAATGTATCTAGATGCCTGAGGTCTCTAATTTCCTGTAGACTCTATCCCTCCCATTGAGCGTGGCAGCTATTTCACACATTTTTGTCATCTGCTAATTTGTTACCTGATTTAAAATAATAATAATTATGTTATCACTGTTATATCTAGATTTCTGCTCCATCTATAGGAAGCAGAGGCATTACTACCAAATGGAGCTTCAAAACACATAACATAAAGGTACTTTTTACTAAAAATCCTTGAACATTTTTTTTCTTTGAGAAGGAAAGTGCAATAATAATAACACAGAATTTTATACACAAAAACATTGATTCTGGCCTTGTTTACTGTTAGTAGACCATGACCTTGTGTGGCAATGTTCTGAGTTTCCCTGAACTTCTGCTTTCTTATTAGTACATGCAGGTGGGGTGGTTAGACAAAATTGTGTCCAATGTATAGTTTTTTCCTCTGTACTCTGAAAATCTAAGATAATAGACAATTTCATTGTTTTAACTCAATTTCCTAGAATTTTGTGCAAGCTATTGACCATTAGAAATAAACAGATTTTTTTTTTTAACCAAAGGAATTGAAAAGATATAGGAACACCATAGGCAGACAGAACAAAAAATGTAGCAACATATAAACAAAAAAAAAGTTATTTCCTAAAATTTAGACAGACATAAATAAAATAATGGAAAAAGCTCTCAATGAAATGTGGAACCAACAAGGCCAGAAATTTCCTTACTAATTATAAAAGGCTATCTAGTGAAAACAATATTGAACTATGAAATATAGATTGTATTGTAGTGCCCTCTATTATTTTAGATATTTATTTAACCCTACTAAGCCTCAATTCTCATTTCCTACAAAAAAGAAGAAATATATTTGTGTATAGAATTTAAGTGTATTACAATTTTCTTGAGTTCCTTAATATTAGAAGAGCCTGTCCACCATGGATACTGTTCATCCCTAAGAGTCATACTGGGTATGCCAACTGTGAGGGTTCTGGAATCCTTTACTCTGTACCCAGGTCCTTGCTTGGGGCTTTGTTAGCAGAAAGCAACCTTGAGGAAAGAGACACCATATTTTCTAGTCTGGAAGACTGTAAAGGGATACCTGTCTTACCATCTGACTATCAGACTCTTGAAATAAAGAACCCAAAGAAATTGGTATTTCCTTGAGGAATATGACACTGAAGAAAAGGGTTGTCACCCAGAGGGCAGCATGTCTCCTGGAAAGAGATTCACAGTTGTAAAAATTAGTCTGACCACCTGAGAATGAAGCCTCAGCAAAAATGGGTCAATGGTGGGCTGGGTGAGTCTATACATTGATCTGAATTGCTTAGATGTGTGTATCCCTGATCCTCTATTTAAACTTTAATCAAAAATCAGGACCTGGAAGATGGATTTGAGGGGCTGATCCATCGGTGATCTCTTTATTACTCTTCCCTTTGACTAAATCTCCCTTTTCTGCTATTAATTTGGCTTTTTGAATTAGCTTCGAGAGGATGGATGGATGACCAAACCTAGATTCTTGAGGTACAGTGTCTATGATCCCAAATTTGATAATAATCTCTCCTTGGATGAAAACAAGCTTACTTTACAAGTAATAGCTCATCCAAGTTCATGACTGTCATCTGCTTGGGTCCTTCACACCTCTTCCAAAGGACTTTGAAGAACTTGTTGAGTGAACCCCAGCCTGGATGATTATCAGCTACTAAAGTTCTTTTCTATGACAAGTCCAGGCTGTTTGTCTTCTGTCCACATCCACACAACTGTAGTAGTATGTCTTAGTTTGTAAATAAGGTGAAATCCCAACCTCTAACAGACCTTGTGAGGAGACTGAGCAAATAAACTACACTCAGAGGGATGAAGGCAGGAAACCTCATGTGCTTTTCCTGGCTTTTCAGGATGGAAGATATCACAGATACACATTGTCATCTAGAGTCAGGACAATCACTTGACCACACACATTATCTTTCTTATTCCTGGTTGTCACAAATGGTCACTTGGTAGGTAATGATGTGTACTACACTCAGGATCCCACTCTGCCATCCACTCACTCTCCATTACTGACGACAAATGCCAGAGCCTCACATGCTTACCTCTTTACTCTCATACAATCAGAATTTTTCGTATTCAAACTAAGATGGTATTAGTGTTGCCACCCTGTGTCTTTTGATCCTGGACAAGTTATTGTAAGGCTGCCTACCTCCAAAATCAAATGTTATTTTCTTTTTTGAAACTTCATATGTTATACTTCCATACCTTAGCTTCATTTGAAATTGTTATGGGAAAGAAATAGAAGGAAAAAACTGTAAAATTGCTTCTTATCATAGACAAGAATTTGAAGATTTAATTGCCACCTCTACTAGATTTTGTTTCAATGTAAATATAATGTCAGGTGATTAGGGAGAAAAGATAAGGATACCAATAAAAATCTTGCATACTGAATGCCAGGAAAGCAGTAACACTTCTCTCATAAATCATTTTATGTGATAATTGCCTTTTAAGAAATAGGGAAAGGAATATTGTCACTAACAAAAAGGATTTTAAATATGCAAATGTTTAATTAGTATCATTTTTCAAGTGAAGTAAAGTTATTTGTAATGATTATTTTGTTTTCATTTTTCAACAACTTGGCTTTCTTCACACTTCATACCATTGTTTGTTTCAGGTAAAACACCTCTGGGCTGGAGAGATGGCTCAGTGGTTAAGAGCACTGTCTGCTCTTCCAGAGATCTGAGTTCAATTTCCAGCAACCACATGGTGGCTCACAACCACCTAGAATGAGGTCTGATGCCCTCTTTTGGCCTGCAGGTGTACATGCAGACAGAGTACTCCGTTCAATAAATAAATAAATCTTTGAAAAGAAAAAAAAAACACCTCAAATATCTTGACACACTTTCTCATTTCCCATTAGGAGTGATATTTCCCACACCTAAAATGAATTGCCACAAGAGGACAAAGGATGTTCACCAAATCCTGATAAGCAGTATGTTTTCAAATGGATTTGCCACTCTTTCTGTTTTCATCTTCTCACAGACTTGCCAAAGGTATTCTTCACAACCAGATAGAATAGGATTTGGACTCATTTGTTGTCAGTGACAAAACTCCATACTGAAAGCTAACCAGTCCTGAGTCCTGGGAGAATCAGAACCAAGGTTTTCGAAACAGAGGTCAGAGCTTGGTACTGCTCTCAATGAAGATGTTTCTGCGGAAAATCTATTTCTCAGGAAGCCTGAAGGCAAAAACACTTGGTGCAATTCTTCCCTAAAATATTTATTAAGTAGTTAAGTTTTTATTCACACTTCAAAGCTACGAGATCCACTAAAGTCTGAAACTATTACTTGAGTCTAATGTATTCTAAACATTAGTTACATAAACACGAGAAATTAGTTTTCAGATAAGTTCTGAGTAAACATCTATCCTGATCTTTAGATTCTCTGCCCAGTGGGTACAGGTAGCAAAGAAACTCCTAAAGCTTGTCTTTATTTCTAAAAACAAAATTCTCTTTTCACAACAGCATTCCATGGATGTAAGGCCATGGGCTTTTCTGTACAGCATATATGTGCTCAAGAGTTCTCAAGGAGTCTTCAGTAACATTCTCAGTGTTTTCTTATTACATTGTGTTTCCACACAGATCTCATTTGGTCTCGTAGCAATGTAACCAGAAGGTATTGTTATTACTATAATTTAACAAAATAGAAAACTAAGCACCCAATATATTGAATAATTTTGGCCAGATTTATATAAGAATAAAAAATAGACCTTATGTTTGACATTTGGTCTCTGAATCCCAGGTTTCTTTCCATGTAGGTGCAAAAACTTTGTAAAATATCACATAGTTCATTAGACTTTGTTTATCATGCATGTGTAGAATCTCATCCAGGTCTGAATGCACACATTCAAGGGCTTATTGCTACTCGTTCTCGACAGCCACAGAGGGAAAGCTTTTTTTCCCCCCTGGAATGAATGTTTACTTCATGGCTACAAATGCAAAAATAAGCATGATATGAAATTCACTCCATATTTAAGAAAATGAATCAGTGGTCAGCCACAAAAAAACCTCATAAAAGTTGTTATAACTGCTACTAATACAATTATCATCATTAATAAAAAGGAAATAATTTGAGAGTATATTCCAGAAAGACTGACCAGAGTCTAATGATCTGGACTATTACATTCCTAGAGAAAATAAATGACTAAAAATTTGCTCATTTGATTTTATTGTGAATGTCATAAAACTATCTAAATGTAGTTATTCTCACAGATACATAAATCAGTGGTAGCAGATCTGAACAAACCTGGGTTGCAGACACTATCCTCCCTTTTTTGTCTCTAAATGAGGCAAAAGATTCACTTGAAAGCCAAAGATCAGGTGAGAAATGCTCTGGGCAGTATAAACCCAAGGCCTCGCAGTGAGTCCTACAATTCTAAACATTGAGCATCTTTCCTAAGTTCCAGCAACACA
This sequence comes from Lophiomys imhausi, assembly GCA_907164525.1. Classification (NCBI taxonomy): domain Eukaryota; kingdom Metazoa; phylum Chordata; class Mammalia; order Rodentia; family Muridae; genus Lophiomys; species Lophiomys imhausi. The sequence continues at coordinate 7,824,212 of CAJQZJ010032401.1, forward strand.
GAGCAGTTCCATCCAAGATCCTGATCAGGAACACCACAACAATCTTTATGGCCATTGAGGGCAGGTCATTACAGTTTGGCTAGCAAGGTAATCGAACCCTCACCTCCTTTTCAGGAAGTCAGTCTACACAGCATCCCTGCTGCTCCTCCCATTCAAGCAAACAGTCTGTGCTCCCGTGAATAAATGCAGTACTGATAGAAGACTCTCAAGGATACAAGCAGAAAAAAATCATCATTTTCACAATAAAGGAGAAAAACAAATTGTCTGTCAGAGTTCATCCCAAAGCTAATATTCCACCCTTTAAAACAGCTGTAAACACCAGCTCCTTTTTCACTTTTACTAGCAAAAATAAATGAGTTTCCTGGGATTTCTTGAGCTCTCCAATCCATAGAACCATAACCCACAACACCACACACAGAGACAGACATTTTTATGTCTTTTCTGGTAAAATTTCTGAAATGCATCCATTTTTTTTTGTGTGTGTATGTGTGTGTGTGTGTGTGTGTGTGTGTGTGTGTGTGTGTGTGTGTGT